>JAFVLL020000779.1:0-23870 GCA_021397915.2 Tor tambroides
ACTGCAACTAATTGTTTTCTTTTTACAGTGATTTATTAAAAAAATTAACCTGAATTTTTTCATAGCATAAATTTAAACATCACTTTATTGTAAGAAATTACTACTAGATCTGGTAAATTTCTTAAAGTTTTAACAGAGTGTTTATGTGTGTGTGTGTGTGTGTGTGTGTGTCCCTAGAAACTCTTCCACTCCACAGACTCGTCACATAACTTTTCCTCCTGACATCCCTCCTGACTCTCGCTCTTGACACTCGTCTCAGGTTGAGCTCCTGTGAGGTGGAGGTCCTCTGCTGGGTCGACTGCCTCTCACTCGTCTTTTCCCACCTACAGCATCTCTCTCAGTCTCTCAGAGATGCATATATGCAGATTTCATGTTATTTATGAAACACGGGATAAGGTCCCATCTTGCTTCAAAGCCTTTTGTCAGCACTTCTTTCTCATTCTTTCTTCTGCTCCCACATCTCAGTGCAACGTTCCAGAAACCTTCCGTGTATCAAACATATCTACTGCAGAAATGTTATAAACAGATAATTTCCTAACACTCCAGCCAAATCTTAGATTAAGCAAATTCAAGCATAAGCCCATTCATTTAATGGTTTATATGATGCCATATGTACTTAAAAAGTATCATTTCACAGCAATGTATTTATTTTTCATACATTATTCATTTTGTACAAACAGTTACAGTTAGTTGCGATATTTATCAATTAAAGATAAAACAGCTGCCATTTTATCTCACCTCTCTTTAACATACAGTATTCTTAACTACATCATCTAAATATATATATATATATAACCTGCTGCTTAATTTCAGACATTTTTTTTTCTCCCCCCCAAATTTAAATATGGTTAGCAGTATAACACTCAGTATTAAGCTGTTGGCAGATATCATTGGCCTTCTGCCACTCTGTCATTTTGAAAATGGCACACAGCCACTAATTGTGACACTTCAGACACTTTCTGCCAGGGATTTCCTACTGCTGTCAATTAAATGCAGATTTTAAATGTATGCTTAAATATATGGCTCACTCTATAGATTTATTTTATACTTCAGGGTTATGTTTTATGTTATGTAAGGTAGTTTCTCTAGAGCGGTTCTTGCTGTATGAATGCAGAAATGACTGAAGAAACAGCATGATGGAATAAAACCACACACATTTGTGTCTGTTACCACCCTCTGCTACTTACAACGCTGATAGAAATAAGTGCAACAAAATGCAGTATATGAGAAAGCTCTGTGAATTATTGAATCAAAAGACTGGATTGCATATACTTTGTTAAAGGAAATACTGTCTTAAAGGTTATACTTGAAACAGTGGCAAGTAAATGCATAAAATAGTTACCAAATCAAGATATATTGTGAAATTGATTTTAGACACGGTGTATGTGGAATATTATATCGGATTGATGAATGAAATGTAGAAAAGAGAAGAAAGTGCCCACATAAAGGCAAAGAGAAATGGCACAGAGAGCTTGAATCTGTATTATTTTAGCATTATTTATATGCTACCATAGTATTAACTAATTCTTTCAAATGAGCTGTTATTTTTATATATTTTTAGTTTTCATTTTAAAGGAAGTTTTAGTCATTTTGTTATGTGCTTTTGCCATCTTCATAATTATATATTTTTAAAGTATTTCTATTTAGCATTATTATATCAGTACTTAGCATATATACCAATACTTCAACTTAAGCTTACTTTATTTGATTTTGATGCCAAGGCAAAACTTATTCATTTAAGTTTTTTTAAATATCTAATATTTATGTTTTATTTTATTACAACTTTATTACATCTTTATTTAAATTACTAAAAAATAATTACATGTAAGTAACCCTAAGCCAAACCCAAATCCTAACCCTAACTAGTAAGTACATGTAGTTAATTAATATTACTGAGTACTTAAATGTATATCCCTGTAACAAGGACACCTTAAAATAAAGTGTAACCCTAAAAAAATATTTTCAATAGTTTTGGTTAAAAATAACAACACTGGCTTGAATCTGGCCTAAGTAGACAATCAAGATTACAATCCTCCTTTTCCTGACCTTGTCACATTTAAATTGATCAATTGCTGCAGCTAACTAACACTAGCAATGCTACTAACTGCAACATTTCTCAGTAGCTTGACATTATTTCAGCTGTTCTCAAAACAGTGTACCTTTTCCAGTAACAGGCAAATTTTTCCAACAGCGTAGCCTGACAAAATGCCACATCACTGTTTTTGTCACATTGTGTTGCACATATGGCTTTGTAACCGAGTGAGCAGAGGCCAAGGAAGTCTATAAAATCTGTAGAAACAATAATTAAATATGCTTTCTTAAACATCACCTCCTCTCACAAATGTAGCTTTGGAATGTCTGATTCATTTAATTGAATCAGTTGTTGAAATGGGCACATTCAGCCCTGTGGACTTTTAGAAAACAAACTAAATGTCTCTAAAACATTTCATTTGTCCAGTAAAATGTTTAAAAATGTCAAACAGTGAACATACACACATTGTAACCGAAGTGGCGTGACACAGATGGTAAGTAAAAACAATGATCTTTATTTTTTGCTCAGAGGAGCCGTTACGGATAGTAGGGAGATGCAATGGTGAGTATAACAGTCTTTAGACGACTTCCTTGGAGATCGGTGTAGAGTGTAACTTGGAATCCTTTCTTACAGATGACCAGGAGAACAGGAGACAGAGATGGAGACGGAGCACACACCCCAAGAGCACAGAGACCGGAGAGAACGCGGAGACACAGAACACTGAGGAACACAGGAGGTAATTCAATCAGGTACATAACATAGAACGCTGAACTAAGTCAGAGAGTCCACTTTGTAGATACAAGACCAGACAATGATGGTGACTGAGGTGTGTACTTATGTACTTGACTAGTGATTGGGTAATTGGATGCGTGACAGGTGCGGGTGCTCAGAACTCAGGTGAGAGTGATCTCTGTGATTGGGTGACGGTGGAGCCTGGCCGATTCGTTACACACATCACAGGAGTTTTATTTTGTGTTAAATCAACGAAAATACTCACCACAGTGTCATTGCTTGCACATTTCAAATTATGTACTATTCTTAATAATGCATGGAGGAAATGATTGTGGTGGACACACACACACACACACAAAAAAATAAGCAGTGTTTTTGTCCATCAAAGTCAAGTAGTCCAGAACAAGAATGCTCTACACTGACTTTCACTGCATGGAAAAAAACAAACAAACAAAAAATTATAATAAAAAGAGGCATTTTCATTTTTGGGTGAACTACTGTATACTGTATTTAACTTCAAACAGTTGTTTCCAGCTAAAATATGAGTCCTCTATCCAAAAGCTATCTCACAACCAATTTGTATGTATTTTACAAAGTGGCTAATTCGAAAGAATTCGTAAGAATTTTGTTTGATTTGTCTAGACCCTGGTGACGGATAGGTTCAGGGCAGGGTTAGGGGTAGATCATTTGTACAAATTCATACGAATTGGGGAACTTGTAAAATACGTACAATTTAGCAAAAAATGCACAAATTCGTACGACTGAGGTTGTACAAATTCGTATGAATTAGCCATCTTGTAAAATATGTTCGAATTACCATGAGATCGGTTTGTCTATCCATAATATTGCATTCTCTACTGAAAAAGTTGTCT
This sequence comes from Tor tambroides, assembly GCA_021397915.2. Classification (NCBI taxonomy): domain Eukaryota; kingdom Metazoa; phylum Chordata; class Actinopteri; order Cypriniformes; family Cyprinidae; genus Tor; species Tor tambroides. Next base: position 3,637 of record JAFVLL020000779.1, read on the forward strand.
TGTCTGAATCAGGAGGTAAATATGCAAGATCATCAGTACCATTTACAATGAAAACAGTCCAAAGCAGTTCTAAAAAAAATATGTTGGTGGATATTAATGTGAGAGGACAACAGGAGGTGGACTTTTTCACTGAAGCGTTAATATAAATTATGGACTACTTTGGCCAGAAACAACAGTTAAAATGGCTTAATAATGGACTTGTTTTTCATAAACACATCACTGATGGAGTGAAAGAGTATGCACTACTTGTGGATTATTGTGATGTTTTTATCCGCTGTTTGGCCTTCATTTTGACGGCACCCATTCACTGCAGAGGATCCACTGGTGAGCAAGTGATGTAATGCTAAATTTCTCCTAATCTGTTCCACTGAAGAAACAAACTCATCTACATCTTGGATGGCCTGAGGGTGAGTACATTTTCATTTTTGTGTGAATATCTCTTTAAGTACATATGAAGTCATCTTTTCTATTAACGTCATCACTCCAGAAACAAGCACTCAGAGTGGTGATTCTTTTTCCTCTGCTCCTTTTTAGAATTCATTATGTAAAACTGTGTCCATAAATCTGATGCGCTAATACCTGTAAGATACATAACCTCTAAGAGCCCAGCACCATGCTGGCACATAGTTTCTGAGCTGCGTATTCAGAGGCCTAATATTCTTAGATACTAATTCATAACACCCAACGCACAGTGTCTGCATAACTTCCCTGTTAATGCGACTACCTTGTTAGTGTGGCAAAAATGTCCTCCTTTCAGAAATATGCTCAGGGACTGCTCTTAATTAACATCAGGACATTTTGTTACTATTGATGGTTTAGAGAAAAATAATTACCCGCGGATCAATTTATGTGTCATTCCAATTAATAAGAGGTGTGGTAATAACCGGCCGACTATATCTTTACTCATATATTTCTTTCCGGTTTAATTAAGAGAATGCACTTGCTGCGGTTTCCAATGTGCCATAAGTCACACGTGAACATGATGAGGGCTTGACAGCCTGTGGCCTTGGATGTGTTTAACATGGATTAATGTGCACCATAACACATGTGCTGCGAAAAGCACTGCAAATCAGACGGCAGCCCATGTGAAATGAGTGTTAAAGAGACTGATGCCATCAAAGTGACTCAGAAGACACTTAATACAGCAGTTTTCACCAAGCGATACAATGCTTTCTGGATAAATTGCAACGATTATTTAGCAGGTTTCCAGAAATAGTGAAAAATATGCAACACTGACAGCTGTCAACGCTCAAATGCTGGAAAACCGGGAGTAGGATCGCTTAACAGACAGTAGCTATAACACTTGGCAGTCTACCAAGGTGTAAGACTGACTACGAAACATGAACTACTGAGAGAGCTACCCAGGAGAATTTAAGGCAGTCACACATTATATTACGGTTGCAAAGTGTGAAAATTCACAGACGAGCACATATTCAGTGCGTGTGGTGGGTCAACAGCTGCAGAAGTTGAACTTGTGTTGCGAGAACACTCATGAAGGATGAGAGGAGATAAGAGTGAGGGATATTATAGCTGTGTTTGCATCCTCTACACAGGTTATCAGCCATGATTTGGAGTCGCAGCATATTCGTCTGAAACAACAAAGGTTCAAATGCCAGCCTGCTCAGTCATCACGATGACATTTCACACGTATCGACTCTTTATCCATGTGCTGCTTCGTCTGTATGGCTAATCCTATTTCAATTCCCTTGTGTTATTGTTGCTTCATTTACACATTTTCTCTGGGTGATCAGTCTGAGCACCATTGTCACCTATGCTGGGCAAGGCACATTTGCAATCTGATGACATTTCCTTTGTACTTTGATTATTTCATGTTTATGTGGTCAAATGGCATGACTAAGGCTAATGGAAATTAAATGTGCAATGATGACAAATGTTGGGTTAGTAACCACATAAACATGACCTGACTGTTTCATGATAAAAAGACACAATGTAAAAAAAAAAAATTAGATGCAAATTTGATTTATTTCCACATATTGGCCCAAAATCGAAACATTCAGTACTCAGACAATGTGAATGCAGGAGACAAGGGACTGAGGAGTTGATAAAGTAATATTGATAGAAATATTGATTGGTGTTTAGGACAGTATAGAGTTGAGGAAATAGATGTAGACAGTGAAATAAAATAAAATAATAAAGCTGGTAATGCTGACTTTATGTCTTGTAATTGCAACTTTATACCTGGTGTGCACATAAGTTTTCTTTGGTCTGGTTCTCATGAGAGCACCTGGAGATTTGGTTTGGTGCTCAAACGGAACATAGTGTGACTCATTAAATATAATTGTATAAAAAAAGTAATAACAGTAATAATATGCACTTTATTTATATATTTTTAATAAAATAATAAGCAAAATAAATAAAGTTTGTAATATATTTTAAACTATAAAATGCATATTACGCACAAATACAGTTATTTTATAGGACACTTAAAAAATATAATGCTAATATTTATTTATTTTTTTAAATATGAATTTTCAACATTTTCAAATCTAAAATCAGCATGCTTTTATTTCGGCATCAGTGAATGAATGAAATGTCACAGCTTTGTGTATTGCTCTGAAACCAGCAGCACATAGCCTAGATTTATGCTTTCAGTTAGAATGGAAATCTTATACAGTAAAACCGTTAGTCGACCTAAAATGGTGATTGTGCATTAACAGCTGTCAACCATGTCGGTGCACAAATGAGTGGTCTGAATTTATTTACACAGAGAAGTTTTTATTTTGGTCACACATGCGTACCCCTCTCACAGTGACTTTACATCTCACAATGTGACTTTAAATCTAGAAATTTCAGTCTTGTTTCTCGTAATGCCAACTTTCTATCTCACAATTGTGACTTTACCTCTCTCAATTTCTACTTTTATTCGCATAACTGCAACTTTATATCTCACTTGTGACTACTTTTGTATATTAAGATTCACCTCATGATTACTGCTGTGTTTTTTCGCTTTCATAGGTCAGTGAATTCTGGTGAGTACTGAAACATAACATTTGATATCTCAAACCGCTCAAAAAAATATTTCACATTACCATGAGCATTTGGATGCCTGAACACCATGGTTTTTGAGCATTTGATGACAAAACCATGAACATTAATAAGGAGTTGGAAGGACTTCAATAACAGCTTCAGCTCTTCTGGGATACTTTCCATTACATGTTGAACATGGCTGGAGGGATTTGCTCCCATTCAGACACAAGAGCCAGACAAGGCCAGGCATTGATATTAAGCATATTTGACCAAAAAGAAAAAAAGGAAATTCTGAAAGGAAATTTAAGCTTTACTGAATAAATTCCTTAAAAAATGTGTATTTGCTGTGAATAACAATGACTCGAGAAACCCAGACACTGAGAAAAACACTTTAAACGCCATCACATATTATAATCACACAGCAGCACGGTGTTAAAGGCCGGCCAGTAACGCAGCTCCCCGATGCCTCTGGGATGGAAACGTCCTTCAGTTAAGTCACATGATCACGCGCCGGACCTTGACAAGTTTCTATCCGGCGCTGATAACTTTCATATACTCTCTGACAAACTCTGTCACCCTAACCTCGGAGACCACACGAAGGGAAGGAGCGTGGAACAAAAGGCTTGAACTCAGACATCACAGGCAGGCAAAGCAATGAAATGTCTGCCTCGACACTGTGATGTTCTGTCAGAGAGCGACACATCTCCCTCTCCTCCTTCATTTGGCTCTCTATACCTCTAGCCCCTCTCTTCCGCTTTCTCTTTCACTCCTTGCTCTTTTGCCGTATACCCCAGAGCCGGCTGTCCTTCAAACTTATCAACAGGCGACGCCGTCGTGAGCGAGGTAATTAAAAGTCAGCCGTATATCTGGGGAGAGATAAGTGCATTGCGAGCAATGTGTAAAAATGTGGGGTCGGGATAATGAGAGGTTGGGGACTGTTGGGCTGGTTTTAATCAGGGGGACATTCACAGCTAATTGGAGATGAGCTGAACTGGCTCAACCTGGAGAGACACATCAACATGCTGCAGCTAACTGTCCCTCAGGACACATGGGGACGTCACCAGCCTCCCTGCCCTTTCTTCTATCTTAATTGCCATATTGAGTTATGTTAATCATTTTCTTTTCTTGTTAAAAGGTAGTTTTTCCCAACTAATTCAAAGTTGGCAGATGCTGTGCTGGGTGTTTGTGAGTTTCAAGACCCACAGAGAAAATATGGCTAATTTATAGCAGCCCCGGTGATGCAAGCACAGTAACACACTGGCAGAGTTGGAGTCGATCGGCCCTAATGAGAAAGCCGAGGACAGATAATAAACAAAACTACAAAATGCAAATAACCATCTCAGATCCTAGTCAATTAGTTACAAACGCAGGCCTTTGGTGTTTCACCTTTTCATGCTGGTCCCTTTGATAAGGTAAATCTTTACAGGGATACAGCTGAACAAGCATATTTTTGTCCCCCATGTAAAACATACATTGGTCGTAGTGTTATGACTCCAAATAACTTGTCGTTTATTACTTGCCGCCTTCTTTTTTCGCTGATACATAAAACCTACATAACACACAGCGCTGTAATTGTCCTTCATGTGACTTACGCAAAGAGAATCACGAGCACTTGGACGCGTTGCAAATGTGGAGGCCAGCATCGGTGCACTTTTCCTTGGCCAGGAGACAGATCTTTGTGTGAGCTGAGAGAATATTTCGAGGTGTCCAGACATGGCCAAAGCTCTAATGATCAGTCTGCAGCTCACCTTGCCTGCGGTCTGACAAATAAACGTCACCCTTATTATTCTGACAAATGTCCTTTGTCATCTTTCTGACACACGCTCCTTCTGCAGGCTAGGAACGATAGATAGCATTTGAAAACAAGTCGCTACATGTCATTCACTGTTTGGTTGGCAGGAACAGGATGGATTGACTCATAGGTTGTAGAAATTAGTCTGGTATGCAAATTGTAGGGAATCTCTTGTGGTCATGTTAAAGTAGTTCATCCAAAAATGAAAATTCTGCCATTCTGCCATTGTTTACTCACCTTCATGTTGTTCCAAACCTGCAGGGGTCTTGTATGACCCTAAAGGGGATTATTTTGTGGTAATGGCCTGCTGACTGTATATTAAACTATTTATTATTCAGCAAACAGATGTTAAATATTTATTGAAATTGAAGTTAATTTATAGTTTTACCTGTATATCAACATAAAGCTTCTGCTAAGAAATAAAATAGTCCATTACAATGTACAGAACAACAGGTCTGCTAACATGACAAATACTGCAACAATATTTCAGTAATATTAAAGTCCATGTGAACCTACAATGCAACAAATTTACTATTATGGCATATTTCCAAATGAAATTTAATATGATGGGGCTTGATTTTATCAAACCTCTGATAATTGCTAAAGATAATGAAAACAAATGATTATTTATTTTTATTTTAATTGTTCACCACAAGACTAGTAATGTGCGCTAAGAAAGTAAAATAGAGCCAATTTCAAATTCATGCAGACTTTAATACTGAAATGAATTCAGGGCATTTTCATTAATAACTAACTGGACTATAGCGTTGTTACAGACAGTGGTGAGTAGGAAATATTGATGTAATTGACCAATAAACTATTTCAGACAACCATAAGTTGTCATTTACTTAAGAGAACCATTTTATCATACTGTTATGGTGCTATTGCATGTAGTCTCAGTTCTTTGTAATTGCACTGAACAAATGCAACCAGGGAAATTCTTTCAAAGTTTCTCCATTTATGGTCCATGGAAGAAAGTCAAACGCATTTGTTACAGCATGTTGTCTATGTGCCAACACACTAGGACTGGTTCAAACAGAACGCAGTTTTGCGTTCCACTACACTGCTTTTTAATTGTTTTTCTATGTAAACTTGTGCTAGATGAACACTTCTGACAGTTAGCTGCTTGTTCAATGTCTCATGCATAGGCGAAAATCGATGAACTTGTTTGAGACGCTGTGTCAAGTTAAAATAAGTCAAACTGTTAAACACGTTTTTAAATGCAAGAACGTGTTCTACACAAGAAATGAAAAATCTCTTTGGCATTAGAGCAGCAGCAAATGTGATCAGATGAAATTGACAAACCTCTACTCTTTTCCCCAGACTCATGTGTTTCGTGGCTGAAGGCTCTTGGGCAGGTTATTTAAGCACACTGTATTGCATTGATGTTTAATTTCTTCTCATTAGAACTATTCTCGTGTCTGGCTGCTGCAGTGGTTTTATTTGACTGCAGGCACTGTTTGATGGGATAGAGTGTCTTGCCAAAATTGCCATTCATTAGTAAACAAACTATTTACCCTGTGCACATAAAAGACACCACTTAAAGCCACAAGCCGATGGCATGAGTCAAAATCCGATAGGGTAGATCTATTAAAAGCAGACTGGCTTCCTTTAATCAGTGGTGTTTTCAGTGCAAAAGCAATCAAGCCTTTACACACTCCACCACTGGTAATTAAAATAAACAGACTGTACACAAACAGAACCACTGACAGAAAAGCAGGGACAGATGAGTTCTGCCTAAATGAGTATGAGTACCATCTTCAGCTTCTTTCTTTGTATAGCTAAATTAGTCCATCTGTTTGTTTGATTGTACCAATTTTTTAAACCTAAAATGTAAGCACGTATTAAAAGTCTGCAGACTCTCACACAAGTCAGCTTTTTTTTCCCCCTGAGAAAACAGCATGCTTTAAGATGCCTGATTTAAAATGACAAACGCACAGACACAAACTCGCACTATTTTAAATTACACTGAATAATATTGGAAGGATTGAAGGCTTTAAACAAATGGCTGTTGTGTCTGCATTCAATCCTGGTGAAAGGCTGAAAAAACACTTTACTCAAAACTACAGCAATCAGCAACGTTGTGCTATAAGGGCTATAATTCATGATCAGAAACAACCATTTTAGTAAGGTATGGGTTGAAAAACACAGAATCTGTCATTTAACCTTCGCCAATCTCCTCCAGTCAACGCTGATTTAATTCCCGCTCCATCAAGCACACGTTTGCAGCTGACTGACCGTCAAAATCAATGAGGCCTACTTATAAAGTCAACATCAGTTTCCACTGTCTACCAATGTTTTATTTATTTTCTCTGCCATTTGTTATGCGTCAAACGGAAGAGTGCTGAAGGAGCCGATGACTGAAAACAAGCTCTCCAGTGTCTATCAACATCGACATCGCGCTTACATGACCTAAGCTACTCTATATTGCTCTGACACTTCAGTTCATGAACACACCGAGTCTTAACCGACTCTCTGATATTTGTTGATTTGGAGCAACATTACTTCGGGTCAGAAGTGTCTTGGTCTATTAACCCAAGAGTCAGCCGTTCAATTCTGGTGAAATCTGTTAAGTAACAGTTCAGTGATTCAGAGACTCTTTCTCTGGTCCGTGCATCTGTCATGTCTGAGCCAATAGGCACTTGATTTTTTACTTGCTGCAAGACAGGAGAGTTTGAAAAAGCTATTGAGCGAAGATTCAAATTTTGAGATTAATTTGGCCTAAATTTAATAATCTGACATAAAATACCACAGGCTGTGAAACTGCAAGGGTTCTTCAGAAACACAGTCATGACTGCCTTGACCCTGTATAAGCATGCAAAGCATATCTTTTAATTTATTTTATTGTCTGCAGTCATTTACAGGTCAGTTTGGATGTTGCTGTCACATAACTGAATTAGACCTGTAATAATTATTAATTAATGGACATTACACATGAATAAGAACTTCATTATTCTAATGCTGCCTAAACATCACATATTACTTGCAAATTACATCATTAATCTTTCATAAACATGCTATGGGAGTTTCCGAAAGGGCATCGTTGACATTTACAAAGATTCCTCTAGGAATTACTGAGGTGCGGGAGTGTAGATTCGGATGTGAATAAAAATTTTCTCATACGTACCACCATCCCAATTATTATGGAATATTACATGTGTTGCTGATGTTCAAACAAGCTTATTTATCATTCATGGCAGTCTTATGGATAAATCTCCCCAGCACTGTTGTGTTAAAATCATCAGACTGTTTGTAATTATTTACATGATATGATGTTTTTTTTTCAGCGTTAAGTACAGCCAGGATTTTGTCTGTCAACACGCTAATTATAGAGAGAACATTGAAATATGAAAATGAGTAGTCACCAACAATTATCACTCCAGTGTTACTGTTTCTAAGCTGCTGTTAATTACACTCAAGAATAATGTACCGGACAGATCCAAATGATGTGGGTGTTGAATAAATTCCATCGCGATTAAACGTCAATCAATGTGTCATCTGCTCTCATGATAAAGACAGACATAATGAATGAAGACATTCATCTGTAAGATTCTCATAGGGCTGTAAATACTGCATGACAATATGTTTGTGTCTGAAGTTTTGTATCTGTAGTATACTGGAAGTGTGGATAAAGATTGAAAACAAATGAAAGGAAAACAACAAGCCATGAATAGTATAGTATAGTATAGTAAAAAGAAGAAGAGAAAAAATGTCAAAACAAGCAATAAAGATATCAAAATCAATAAACTAAAAGCAAACAAAAGGTCATTGTGAGAGAAGTTTAATTTCATACAAGAACAAAAAAAAAGTACATGTAAACTTTTTCTGTAAACTTGAAAAAATGATATATTAAAATGGTTTATGAATATACGAGTCTCTTTTATACATTATCATAGTTTTAAGCATGTAATGATTCAAAATTTTATAATGGATTTTTATGGCTTGAGATTGAAAGTCTGGGTCGGGGGGCAAGGGTAAAACAATAAAATCAAGGGAATAATTTGAAAAGTACCAAAAAAAAAAAAAAGGTCTCCAAGCCATTTTTAATGTGACCTTCACAAAAAGAAAGAACAGTTGAGATCTGTTGGTTTTGATCAAAATCAACCCCTGGGCTACAGACGTTTAAAAAAAACTGCATAAATGTTGAAGAAACAACTAAATATCCATACCTCAGTTTGGCAGCATGCTACCCAAGTGTAGTGGTTATAATCAGCCATGTGTGAAACCAGAGGAGGTCTGATGTGTTCTGTCCCCCATGGCTGAGGGAACTGCTAGGGAGGCTTCATTAGCATGTTGATTGCACACAGAACAGTGGTTAAGCAGCTACTGAGCCATAATGAAGCCAGGTTATGGTGAAAGCACTGCACCGCACAGTCCAGAACCGACCTGCAGATCTGCTGAACTGCTCGGTGGAATCTGATCAAAACAGGCCCACAGGTCACCAACTCCCTCCATCATCTCTTTAATTAATTACTATTAATTACTTACTAGTAAGTGCTCTCACTCATATTTATTACTGCTAACTGTCAGTAGACGTTAAGATCAGGCTATCCAGTGTAAAAAATGTGAATCGTTAGAAAATGACATGCTTTGTTGTGAGGCCAAGAAGTATTAATATAATGCGGATTATTTGAAAAAGTTGAAAAGCAATTTGTTGGCACATCAAAATGAGACACATTTATGATTATAAGCAGCTGTGACATGTTTTGTTTATTTACACTTGCCTACCCAGATTATTTTTTTTCCCTGACACTTTTTTTTTGCCAAGAAAGACATATTAAAATTGACAAAAAAAAAGTAAAACGTCTTTGAAAAGGTGAGACAAGTCACCAGGAAAAGTTGTAAATGACTATAATCACACGTCTAATGGAAGACGACTGCTTGGCAGGGGCTTTGTATTAAAAGACTACACAGGCTTTTGTTTTACAGCCTCTATAATGCCAGGAAAAATCACGACTCAGTCAATCAGACTTAAAGCAGAGGGGAACAGTTCATCACCAACCACTAATCGCTAATGTGTGATCCTTTCCAAAAAAAAAAAAAAGCCCCCCCATAAAGATCATTCTGTAAAAAATAATAAATAGAATGAAATAAAAAATTCATGAAGTTATAAATAAAATAATATAAAATAAAAATACATAAAATAAAAAATGAATTAAATTAATAAACAAATACAAGTAATCCATTTGATTAAATCCAAGAACTAAAGGTGGCTTTGAAAATGTATGTGATCTTTCATCTTTTGAATTTTAATCTAATGAAAACGGAGCATATAAAACCTGCATAAGGCCTCATTAACATGACTCACATTTTAATTTTGTTTTATTTTAACAGATCATAGACCCCTAACTGAATACTTGATAGAACCACTGTAATTCAGTGTTACATAGCAACAGACCACTTTAGGAAAATAGAAATTCAAAGAGCTATAATCTGTAATGCAGTACCTCCAAAGTATTCTTTGTATGCTAGATGACAAAAGATGAAAATATGCGGTCACATCGTACACTCAGAGAGCAGTTGTTTACTTAGGAGAGGTCATGTGTAATGCATGATCTCAGATGAATACCCAGTTGTCCTCCACATCAGCATTCAGCATCACTTGTCTAACTCTCAATTTCTATCGTAGTGTGGGTACAACAATGCGGGCATGTTTCCTTTTTACTGCTAAGCTGCAATTAACACAAAATAAATCTAAAGGCACCCCACGCTATTCAAGATCGCAGCCATTGAGCTAAGTTCTTTCTAATAAAGCCGTGCTGAAAATAAAGATCAGCAGAGAGATATCAAAGCGGATGCCTACTGTGAGGGCTGCATGAATTATTTTTTCACTAATTACCATGGTGAAGACTGGCTCTTGTTTCCCTATTGTTTAATTTACAGTAACAGTGAGGAGTCCACTGAGACCCAAAATCTCCCTTAGAAAAGGCATGTGAAAGATAACCTTATTTTTTACGCTCGCACTTCTTATATCATTACTTCACTCTGATGGGACTGCAGGGAGCTAATCTAATTAAATATATTTCTTTTCATCTCTACGTTGAATCAATGAAGGCAAGCTTTACGTTAAATATGACACTTTGCTTCATACATCATTTAGTGTGTTTGTTCTTTTATTAGATGGCACACTGTGGAAATGTATGGAAGCTAGCTTTTACCACAGCCTAAAAAGTAAAGGAAATTGTGACATTTTATCTTACAATTCTGAGATTTAAACTCACAATTCTGAGAAAAAAGTCATATTTGCAAGATGTTAACTGTGATGTTAACTGCAAGATGTTGTGAAATATAAATTCTGAGAGGAAAAGTCAAAATTGTGAGAAAAAAGTTGCAATTACCTTTTAAGTTTTTATTCTGTGGTGAAAAAACTGAATAGTGAGATGTAAATTCAGAATTCTGAGAAAAAAGTCAGAATAGCAAGATGTAAACTGAATTTTAAGGGAAAAAAAATCAGAAATTATGAGATAAAGAGTCGTAAATGTATTATTTATTTATTTATTTATTTATTTATCCATTCATCCATCCATCCATCCATCCATCCATCCAGCCAGCCAGCCATCCGGCCGGCCGGCCATCCATCCATCCATCCATCCATCCATCCATCCAGCCATCCATCCATCCATCCATCCATCCAGCCAGCCAGCCAGCCAGCCAGCCAGCCAGCCAGCCATCCGGCCGGCCATCCATCCATCCATCCATCCATCCATCCATCCATCCGGCCGGCCATCCAGCCAGCCAGCCAGCCAGCCAGCCAGCCAGCCAGCCATCCATCCATCCATCCGGCCGGCCATCCATCCATCCATCCATCCATCCATCCATCCATCCATCCATCCATCCATCCGGCCGGCCATCCATCCATCCATCCATCCATCCAGCCATCCAGCCAGCCAGCCAGCCAGCCAGCCAGCCAGCCAGCCATCCATCCATCCATCCGGCCGGCCATCCATCCATCCATCCATCCATCCATCCATCCATCCGGCCGGCCATCCATCCATCCATCCATCCATCCATCCATCCATCCATCCATCCATCCATCCAGCCAACCAGCCATCCATCCAGCCAGCCAGCCAGCCAGCCAGCCAGCCATCCATCCAGCCAGCCAGCCAGCCAGCCAGCCAGCCAGCCATCCATCCAGCCAGCCAGCCAGCCAGCCATCCATCCAGCCATCCATCCAGCCAGCCAGCGGTGGAAACAGGCTTCCATAGAAATCAACAAGAAAGCGTTATGTCAGTGGTTTTGTATGTATGAATTGGATGTTTTTCCAAGTATGTGCATTTTAACAGAAAAGCACCAGAAAAAATAACCTCTTGCTGATCATACAGTATATTTTACATAAATACACACTGCAGTGATGTCTACATCACAAACATGTAGATCACACTCCGTAAACTCCACCAGTGTTAATACTGAAAGGGTTTTATGCAGGTAAACTATTATTACTTTTGAAATTGGATGAAAAATGATATTCTGTGTATGTCATTGATGCTGCTGCATAAGTGTCCATAGTTCCCATGTGGCACAGAACTGGAGTCAAATGTATTATTACCATCACACAGCATGTCCTTTCTCTTGTACTTTAGCTGATCCTTGGCCTGTATTTGCATTGCTAATTCTGCTCTTGTCTCTCTCTCGGCTCCTCTGTGATAAATCAGCTGAAGCAGATGGTCTTTAATTCCACTGTTGAGTCACTTGCTTGTTTTGAGGCTTTTTCTCATTCAAGTCCTGCGCTGTAACTTTCACGACTGTGCATCCGGTGCTCTATAAGCAAAGGGTACAGACTAGTGCGGTTTAATGCCAGCTGAAAACAATAATGCAAAGGTCTGCATGAACTTTAAATAAATGACTGCTAAATTAACTAGTTGTATCCAAGTCATAAATGTTATTTAATATGATGGATCTTGAACCCCACACATTACACAAATAAGAGTAATTTTAAGGGTCAGGTAACAAACTACATGTTTTTTCTCTTTTATAAAAGAGTTTCTTAAAGGGATAACTCACCCAGAAATCTAAGTTTTGTCATTATTTACTCACCCTCAAGTTGTTCTAAACCTAAACGCAAAAGAAAACATTTTGAAGAATCACTCAGGCATTTATCAAAATATCTTTTTGCACAGAAGGAAGAAAGTCATATAGGTTTGGAACTGCATTAGGGTGAGTAAATAATAACTCTCTTTAACCACCTGATCTGAACCAGTTTTGATGTGATCTAAAAGATAATTGTCCCTGATCGAATTATAAAACATGCATAATACTGACAAATAAAAACAAGCCATTAAAAAATAGTGAATTAATGAATAAAAATCAATTAACTTAATTACAGATTACATTTATGCAGGCTTTAATATACAAATGTTTTCTTAAGATATGAATCTTTTGAATTTCAGTGTAGGGAGCATAATGTAATTACTGATTCATAATCAAATGATAAAATGTGTACAGCTGCATTTCATTGTCTATGTACCTGTACTCTACACAATGACAGTCTAATCTAATTTAATCTAATCTAATGATGCTGTCAAAAATGAAATCAATGAAAAAATAATTAATCCAACTCAACAAATAAATATTTTTCTTGTGAAAAATTAAATAAACACAAATAAAATAAAAAGGTAAAGAGCAAGTGTGACAGCAACGAACCTGTAATAAAAATTTCCGAAACAGCACAGTTAGTCATCAGACTAACAGAGAAAGACACACAGCTGGTGACGCTCACCCAGAGATTCTGTATCAAGCGCAAAGGAGAAACAGGGATAGAGAGAAAGACAGAGAAATTAACTTCAGCTCAACATGAAAGGCTCTAAGTGAAGCAAAGGGAAAACAAAAAAGCATCCAAAAGACATCCAGAAGAAAATCTTGAGGTCAGGGGGGATTTCGACCTGCGAAACAGCAAGAAAGACAAGATGTTAAACATTCATTCTGAAATGCCGCAGTAACAGAGCAGATTTATTCTGACATCGAGGGACAGGCACAAAGACAGAACACTTCTGTATTTTGCATGGATCAAAAAGCAAGAGCTGGAATCAGTCTAGGGAGGTCTGGATTACGGGTTTGAGCATTGTTGTGATACCTTATCGCTCTGACACATTCTCTCAAAGTGAACACTTTGCCAGGCTTTTAGTGCACTTCCCTCAGTGCTAGAGTGTGTAATTGCACAGTTGACTCCCCAAAGCAGTAAACTTGCTCTGCTCTCACTCCGCCGTCGTCTCAAAGTTCTGTCACTTTACTTTCTCCATGACGCCATAATTTCTGCATCCGTGTCTCGCAGATGAAGAGACGGTGTGTAATGCGCGCCACAGATACGCTCCAGCGATTAATGATGCAATGTGTTGAAGGCTGATTTACTGTGATAGCAGGGGTAGGTACACTGACTTCCAGAGCAGCACAAATCAGGGCCAGTAGGTCACTCTGTGGCCACAGTGTCTTCAAATAAGATTTGTTTCAGATGTTCACACCAGTTTGGATCAACAGAACTAAAAATATGACTCTCTGATAACTTTCTATTAAAAATTTAAGGGAGAGTTCACCCTAAAATGATCATGTTGTTTCAAACCCATGTGAATTTAGACTTTCTGCCGCAAAATAAAATGGACCTCAAACAGTAACCAAAGAATATGATGCTTCAAAAAGGACAAAATAAAGCAATATAAAAGTCCATTTTGTCATCTGAAACCATATAATATATCTTTATTTAGCTTTAGCAAATGAAAAATGAAAATGACTCTTATTTGTCTGCTCATTTAATGAATCTTAAAAGAGTGTTTCAGTCTGATTTGATCTGCTTTGATCTATTTGATCTGACAGAGCTGTAAGATTTGATTGATTTATTTATTTTTTAAAAGAAATGTATTTTTGCATTCAGCTAGGACAATAAACTGATCAAAAGTGACAGAGAAAACATTTATAATGGAAGATTTCTATTTAAAATAAATGCTGTTCTTTTGAACTTTCTATTCATCAAAGAATTCTAAAAAGTATGATGGTTTCCACAAAAATATTAAGCAGCACAACTGTTTACAACATTGATAATAATTAAAAAATGTTTCTTGAGCAGCAAATAAGCATATTAGAATGATTTCTAAAGAAGCAATAAGTTACGTTTTAAAATATATTAAAATAAAAAAACAATTATTTTAAATTATAAAATTTCACAACATTGCTGTTTTTAAATTTGTTTTTCATCAAATAAATACAGCCTTGGTGAACATAAAACAGACATTATAAATCAAGTATACGCAGATTACCCTGAAATCGGAATGAAACTATATCGAGAGAACTATGAATCGGAATCAAGTCGAACGAGGCAATCAGTCTCGACATCCAGCCCAAAAGCACAATTACTTACATTTCAGTTTGTAGCACTTCTGTCAATTTGGAACGACAGGAGGGCATCCAAATCCTGGCAGAATTTCCATTTCTGGATGAAGGTGAGGAAGGCAAAATTCAAGTTTAGATTGAAAAAAGAGAGTACTTGAGGAATCCTTCCAGGCTGGATTACCAAACTGTCAGAGACCCGCTGTCTGTTTTCATTTCCCTGTTATTGAATCTTGTTCAGCCAAATTTATTACCTCCACATATGCAGTAGCAGTGATGAGGACTCGAACTGGTCTCAGGCTGAGGGACACATGAAGTAATACATCTCTCCAGCGGGGTTTGGGGAAATGTTCGTAGGCATCAGCGAAACAACCAGCAACATGTCACTGGACCTGCCATGTCAGTTTAATGTCATAAACACTGACATTTCCTCCTCGGGGTAAAGGGGGATGACATGTTATTTCCCCTGAAATGATGTCGAAGATGTCTCATTTTAAAGGAAGTCTGGCACAATATTGTGCATCTGTAACCAAGATGAGTTTTCTGGCATGCGTTTACAACAAATATACCCATAATACTCATAAAACACTTGTTTTGTAATGGATCATCTGTCTTTTATTTTCATGTCGGGCTTCATACAAATAAAGAAATTACCCTGGAGAGGTTGTTTTGCTACCTTTATTATTACGATAAAGTCGCTCACCGTGATGTTGCCCTCACCTCGTGTGCAGCGATTTGGCCCATGAGGTAAAACAGGAGCCCAGAAGCCTGTTAATTATTCATTTTCGAATCACTGGTTTCTTCCGTGACATATTAAGGTATTAAAATCATATTATTCATTTTCATCTGCAGCGAATATGTATACATGGGGCCTGAAGGGGGAAAAATTACTTATTTTTTTCCTCTCAATTAAGATAACAGAAAAAAAGTGCTGAATTCTGTTTTGTGGGCACAAAATATTTATTCATCACCAAATTAAATATTAATGTCCTTTTTTTTGAGTACATGTAGAAAAATGCCCTGAATGTTTGACCTGGTATGGAAAAAATAGATTATTTTGGGAAATGCTCAAAGGGTTTCTTTCAGTAATGGGGAAATGATTTTCTCTCTCACTCTCTCTCTCTCTCTCTCTTTTGAGTTGTACTCATGGCTATGAAATTTTAATCCACACTTCTAAATTCTCTGTTGGTGAAGGTTGATTTATTAGCCAAGGGTCATGCACAAAAACACTGTAGGTCATTCCCAGGCTGGTGCCCAAGAGCCCCCAAGGCCTCAAAGGTTCAATCCTTTGTTATAGTGTTCACAAGAAAGGATGCATTCGGAGCAAAAACACTGTCAAGTTAGCAAGCAGCATGGTTTCGATTTAAGCGAGAGAAATTCAGCTTGCTGTGCACAGATCCTTCACCCTGCTGCACCGTTGCCTAAGAATCTCAAGGAAAAGAATAAGTGCTCTCTTTATCCATGCTTTAGACTGCCTAAGGGTGAAGGGCAGCTCTAGCTCAGCTGTCAATACTGCGTCCATCTCTCAAGAGTCAAACAGACTGAGGTCTTATTGGCCTGCTCCGTCAGGTAGCGTCCTCTAGGAATTAAAGCTAAAAGCTCCTCTTTTACTTCACTAACAGACCCTCCCTTTAAGAGATTTATGTCATTTTTGCACTTGGTATGTTTGTTTGAGCCAGCCTCCAATTGAACTGTTCCTCTCCTCACTCCAAAATACTTTACTATTGTATATCTTCTCAAAATAAAAAAGATGTACTGTACTTCCTTCAACGTCAGGTGTGCTTGAGTATGTGTCATGAGCTTATGATGAATAAAAAAAAAATAAAAAAAAAAAAAAAAAAAAAAAAAAAAAAAAAGACAGGCTTTGAATGATAGCATAGCTACACATACGTACTGTCATGTGTTATCTGTGTTACTGACAGGCCGGGAAGAAAAAAAAAAAAAAAATAAAAAAATAAATAAATAAATGGTACAGAACAAATAAATGAGGATTATTTACATTAAAAGCTTGCTTCCAGGCACATGGTAGGAGATTGGGTTTATGTATGTATGTATGTATATATATATATATATATATAAACGTAAATAGCAAAAACAACAACAACAACAACAACAACAAAAAACACATAAAGAGCATAAAGAGCACAAAAAGCATAAATAGCAGTGTGTGGTACTTCTTGTGAAAACAATGTACACTTTAGCACAGTTTTTAAAAGAATACTTGTTAGAGAAATATACTTTGCAAGCCTGACTGAATGTTAAATGCATGTTAATTGCAATTAAATGAAAATATATTATAGTTTGAATTTATATTAAATGTAAGCTGAACATTAGGAATCTTAAGACCATTTAAATAGGACTTAAGTACATACTGACATGCAATTTCATAATTACTTTTAAGTGTATTGTAAGCAATTATGGTAACTAAAATATACATATTCATATTTAATGTAATTTCTATTGAAACTTCATGTATTTAAATATATTTTTAATTACACAGTTGTAATAATGATGTAATTTACTACATTTAACTTTTAAATGTAATATTGAATAGCAGTTACATTTGATACAAACGACGAGTGAATAAACAGTTAGAATTACAATAAAGTACATGTGGTTTTACATGTGCTTTAGTCAGCACATCAAAATTAATGCAAGACTTTAATGACAAAATATTATTAAAGCAATGTTTTAAAAAGTACTTTTGTAATGTAAATGTACACTTTTTAATTTGACGTTATTAAACAGTGCACTTAATTTTTTTTTTTTTTTTTTAAACAAAAGAGTCATAAAAGTGTACTATCTTTGAATACACTTTTTATAGCATTTCTAGCCTTTCTGTACTGAGTGTAACATATGCAGCCGGACACAGAGGTAAGTAAAACCACACAAATGTTTATTTGAACAGGTGGAGGTAAACAGAGCTGTGCAAGAGAGTCTTGAAGGTGAGTGAGGAGACTTCAGAGGGTAATCAGAGGATGGTCTTGGATGCTAACAGTTATTCCTTATATCCACAGATGCGGAGAGTGGGTGTGTAGTGGGGAACTTCGGGAGCACACACCACAGAGACAGACGATCTGGAGACAGAGGAGAACACAGGGAGCAGAACAGGAGGTAAGGAGCAAGCAGGTAAGTAATGTTAGCCGAATACTCAGCGTGAAGTTCACAGGAGTAGAGTCCACGTCGTGTGTACGAGATCGGACAAAGGAGGGAACTGTGATGTGTGCTTAAGTGCAGAGGCTTGATGAACTGGATAATGGGGAACAGGTGCAAGCGCTCAGAATTCAGGTGATGGGGGTCGTTGTGATTGACGGAGGGGGGAGCCTGGCCGATCTGTGACACTGAGGCACAGACCCCGCATGAAAAATTGTGCTCATATTTTGATCCTCTTTTTTTTTTTTTTTGATTGTACATAAACATCCACCTCATCCAGTACTCTTTTTCTTTTCTTTATTGTTTACTATTGCAGTGTGAGAAACCTCTGTGAACCATCCAGTGCATAAGTAAACTGTCTGAATGAATCAAACTGAATCACAAACAAAAGACTGATTCATTCTAGAATCCAACATTACTAGTTCTTATTCCAAACAGCTTAAAAACACACGACTTGATTGCTGAAATATTATACAAGAAAATGATTCTCAGCCCCTGCACTTAAATGGCCTTTTATTCCATTAATATTGTATTATCTGCAAGTATTTTTTTTTAATTTTAAGATTTGAAGTGCACTATAAGTGCACATTCAGTACAATTATTGAACTTGACTGCTGGTTACCCAGCATGTTTTGCGGCTGGAGTCAATGCTTGTTTCTAAGGGCCCTTTAAACCAGTGTTTTCATGTTGGTCAATATTTTTTTATGCCACACCAGATATTGTGAGATGGGAGCTGCAGTTTATTTTGTTTGGAAATGCCATTGAAGTATGTTCTGAATGACCATTAAATGGTTAGTTCACCAAAAATAAAAAAATTCTGTCATCATTTACTCACCCTCAAGTGTGTTCCAAACCTGTATGAGTTTCTTTCTTCTGTTGAACACAAAAGAAGATATTTTGAAGAATGTTGGTAATCAAACAGTTTACGGTAGCCATTGACTTCCATAGTTTTTTCTTTCATTTTTGGGTGAACTATCCCTTTAACTCCTAAACCCTTTAAATGTCTGAAGGTCTCACTTATAAAGGAACAGGGCTTGGTCACTTCTGAATGGAACACACAAGAAATACTTCAATTCTAATCTTAATCTGGCACACTGTATTTTATATATAGAACGCAAATTGAAATTCAGCCAGTGTTATGTTGTTGCGAACCACAGTGTGAAAGCAAAACACTGCTGCTATCAAGGTGAGAACTATGGGAAAGCTGTTTATCACTGTCGCTAGGAGACAAAGAGTTCAGAAGACAACTTTCACACTAATCAAACAAACCAAACTTTATGGTCAGTCTGCACTGAAAACCTCCAGTGTAGAATTTGTATCAATATCAGACGAAAATGGAAGCCCATTTCACCACATGGGAGGAAAAACAAAACAAAACATGTTTTGGTAAATCTACTAAGTACAGTAGAGTAGAGCGGGGGAAACGCCCCTCTTAAGGATTGTGTCATTTTTTTTTCGGTGAAACAAATGTTAAATGTGTCCGAAAAAGTTAAAGTATGAAAAATGTCCGGAGTTTTCAAGTTATTCGATTTTTAACAAAAATTAAATTTGTACAAAAGGGGGCGTTTTGCCCCACCTATGGGGCAAAACGCCCCCATGGGTGGGGTAAAATGCCCCCCCTCAGTCTGACAAAGCAGTTTGCTTTAAACGTTTATTGCAAAATCACAGTACAGGCTATTTTAGCTTAAAATTAAAAAGAACATAATCAATGATTATGAATTACAAAATTATAATAGCCTATTTGAAACATTTTGTTAGCTGAGGCTAACTGGCTAGCTAACTAGCTACCTGATGCTAATTTGAGGTAATTTTTACATATAAAATCCAAATATTTTTATTCAACCAACTAGTTAGAATACATTTGATGGATAAACAAAGGATTTGATGTTCAGAACTGTCACGAATCGGGTCCATGCCATTCCGGACAATCACCACCAGAGGTCACCCACTCACCACATGGACTCTCACAGCACACAGCACACCGTAC
>JAFVLL020000780.1:0-60632 GCA_021397915.2 Tor tambroides
CAATGCACTGGATAGCTGGCCAATCAGAGCACACCTCGCTTCTCAGAACGATGAGCTTTGTAAAAATCGACGCGTTTCAGAAAGGCGGAGCTTAGCGGAGCAACAATAATGTACAGTATGTGGAAAATAATGTGTTTTTTTTTTACTTTAAACCACATAAACACATTGCATTACACCAAATACACAAAATTATGTTCTTTTTAGCAACATCATATGACCCCCTTTAAAGACCTTCTAGATGTTGCACTCCACCAAAGAAAGATAAGAAATATTGATTTGTTCAACAAAATAAACAAACAAAGAACAAGAGCTGCCAGTCTGGATGTTTTGGGCAAGCTAAATAGGGCAGAACTTACAATTCACTTACAGACCCAGTGTAGGTCTAAAATAACAACTATACATAATAGGGCTGCATGAAAATAACTAACATTGTGATATTTCATTTTTCTTGCAATATACTGTAAAAAAAACTGAAATTTTCACCAGGTTACTTAAATAGCTACTGTATATTTAGAAACAATGAAGGGAGTGCATCTGCATATACATAATAAATAATCATAATAACAACACTGAATTTTTTTTCTTTAAAGATTTTTAGGACTTTTAGGCTTCTTTTACCTCTTTCAGTATAGTTCAGAGTTTAAAAAAAATCTCTTTCCAATTCAATATGAATAATATGACTATAAAATAATAATAATTGCCATGATTTCATTGTGATTATTGACAATAATACTGAGATTCAGATATTATGAAATAAAAATAAGATGTAAATGTCACACTTGAAAAGAGTAAAGGATAAAATTGCAGCTATCTATATTATACTAAATCAATAATATTACAATATGAATTTTGTAATAAATATATACCGAAACAAAAATGCACGCCTGCTTATTCCAAAACTTCAGTTCTGTTTTTATGGAATAAACATAAATATTTTCTGCAATATTATACAGTGATAATACTGTAGCTCTTCTTTCGTGTTTATGAGTAATTTGATTCTGTCTTCAGGTCACAAAAACCCATCAGTTCCACTCCTTAGTGGCTGGGATTTAAATATTTCTTTGCAATTATTTTCTATCAAGGTATTGTATAACCACGTATTCTTGCTATAAATGATTTAAAAAGAAACCAAGAGTTTTAAAAATGGATTTGAATAACCCCTAAATACATATTCTGAGAATAGGTGCTTCTTAAATAAAAACACACTTCAGAAGACAAACAGTTTGTATAAATGGATTACCATAATTTCAAATTTTATATCCTACAAATGGGATTTGCAGCACCAAGCTAAAACAAATCATAATCATTATAACAAGCCTTTTTCCTCTTTTCTTATTTTTTCATCATACAGTACATCTGTATTTTCTTGCATTTAAAAATTGGAACATGGTATGCAAGGCATATCACAACAGTACTTTCTATCTTCATATAGCTGGCAGTAGAACTAGTAATAAAAGAGTTTATAAACCACTCATGAATAGTTCTAAATAGGTTCCAAACAGAAATGGCCTGTACTGAATCAAACATCTCAATTCAACAGGAACAGTGCTGTAAGTAACAGTGTGTTCCTTTATGTGGCTTGAAGAGACAGTAACAATTAGTGTGCAACTGAACAGACTGAACTGGAACACATGAAATTACTGTCATTATGATATGTAATGAACTAACTTAATCCAAAATACAGCAGTGATATTTCATTACCTCATATGCTTTTACTTATGTCTTGTTAAAACTCCCCACAGGGACTTCAGGGATCATTTTTGATGACGTAAACAAATCGCTAATTCAAACTGATTCATGAAACAACCGGTTCATTACACTCATTAACACATGAGTGATTTAGACTGAGCCATTGTGATTTGTGATTGAATCATGTGCACTGTTTTATTAAAACAACATCCGAATAACTTGTATTGACTACAACATTATAAGCCATGGTGCTTACTATATGTGAGTAACACTAGTTGTTTCCTGTCTGCCCCACTTCTCCTCACATTTGACTCTGCCATCCAATAAAGAGGTAAAAATGCATTAAAAAAATATATTTGAACCTCATGAATTGTACATCACTAGAAAGTCTCCTTGATCACAACTCTTTGATGTTTAACTTATTGGACCCATCCTATTAAATTAAGTCTGAATATGCTTGCATACAAGTTCTCTACAAGTTCATGGAACCTCACATACTTTATTGACTTTTTAAAGCGAAAAGGTGTACATTTTTCACTGTTAATGTACTTTCTCTTATCTCAGCTTAATGTACAGAGACAACTAGGAGCTATTTGTAGATTAATTTACAATGTGGTGGTTTCAAAACATTTCTCTGTTTACTTCCCCACAAGCCCAACATAGCAACAATGGCTCAGCCAATGGCATAAATCTGGGGCAGGTTTATCTAAACAATGGAAGACTGAGAGAACTGTTCGGGCAACCTGTATAAAGATACAGTAGTTATTTTTGCAATTCCATTTGGTGACAATAGTGTCACAGAAATGACTTGTGTCACCTTTAAAATTTTAAAGAGGATGAGAGAAGTGAAACTAGCCTTCCAAACAGATGAACTTATACTCAAAGAAATACAAGTAAGATATAATGTACAGTCAGCCAGTCATTACTGCAAAATAAACGCTATATTCTGATCACCCTGTTGAGGTTTACTTTGCAATAATGACCATCTATATACATTATCCGACTGTACATTATCCCACTTATTACACAGCTGCTTGGAAAATAAATAAATGGACATGAAATATTGATTTCAGCTGAAATTATTTTATTATGTAAAAAGAAAAAGATGAAAGAGCTAGATGTGACACTAACACAGCTATGTAGGAAATTGGTTGTCAGTTGCACAGCTTAGCAGCCATTAAAAAAAATACAGAATACAGATTCCAGAGAGCAATGCTTTATTATTCCACTTGTCTGTAAGCAACACCAATCTTGTCTCATGCACATCTCGCTGTGGGCTGATTGTGCATGTGCAAATACTACAATAATACAGTGATAGCCAAAGTAGTACACAACAACTACGATTTTTCTCTCAATAAGCAACATATTTCTGCCTGAGAGAAAGAAAAAATAATGCTACTATTTTTAACAAAATGTTTTATATAAAGCATTAAGATTTCTGCATATAAGACTTACACAATGTATTATATAAATTTTTAGTCTACTTTGGTCATGCATCAAACAGACATTTTTGCATTTCATCTCATTGTTTTTAGCATCTACTGCCATGAGCGTTGAGTTTTTATCGCTGTGTGTCAAGCACAAAAAGTATGCAGAAGTTCTGTTCCATTATATTTTGCTTCGTCTAGCTGTATTCAAATGAAGAAATACATTACATTTGACAACACCTCACTCTTTTGCATTTCTATTCGCTCAACAGTAGTTTTAAGCACAAGCAAACGTAACTTATGGCATAAATACAGTATTCCATGAACTGGCTTGAAACTCAATCATACTTGCCCTAGTCCATCAGGCCATCTATACCGCTATATAATGGCTATTGAGTACAAGTTCTTCTCAAGAAGATTAGAAATCATTTCCAAAAAGAACCCTTAAAC
This sequence comes from Tor tambroides, assembly GCA_021397915.2. Taxonomy (NCBI): domain Eukaryota; kingdom Metazoa; phylum Chordata; class Actinopteri; order Cypriniformes; family Cyprinidae; genus Tor; species Tor tambroides. Next base: position 3,567 of record JAFVLL020000780.1, read on the forward strand.
TATATGGTTTTGACAGTAATGCACATGCAGAACACTTGAGCTGATCAAGCCTTAAGCACTGAGCACATCAGTGCTATTAAACTCTTCTCCAGTTTCAGGAAGAGATTTTACTGCTGGCTTTCATCTCAGTGTCATAAGCACAACATTCACTAGCAGAAGCACTTAAGACCCACACCTATAAATGGTATCAGAGACGCACATCTGTGCAATAAGCACAAGGACTGTGCCTCTGTGACGTGTACATTATTAATATAAACCATATGCCACTGAAGCTGAGGCAACCTGCTTTTCAAATAGTGCAAGTTTTCAAGTGGGCTCCAAGCAACCCTTGGTCTGCAGGTATGGAAAAGAAATAAATTATTCACAACTCAGAAAATCACTCTCTCACTTCGTCCATCTGTCATTTTCTCAAAGCTCTGGGTATTATGGGTCAAACACTTACACCTTGCTCAGACCAACCGCCAAACTCCGCTCTGCTCCTTTCCTCCAAATTTGTTCTCTTGCATATGCAAACCTTAATACCCTAACATCATAATATCCCTCGCTCTTTCCCTCCCTCCCCCTTCTGTCTCTCACAGACACTAAGAGCATTAGGAGGTATAGCAAAAGTCATCACACATAATCCCCTTCCATGTGAACTTTGTTCAAATGTAGAGTCATTCAGTTTATTGGTCCATTAAGAATATGCTTTTAATGATCCATGGAGAACATTCTGTCATAAACAGTAATACTTTAAGCTCAGCATAATGCCCCGGAGCACTGGGTTCCCCGAACATCACTGAATGATCTAAAAGGCAGTAGTGGGGAAACCACAACAAAAATCCATGTCAATTAAGACAATAAAGCAAATGGCTAAATTATCCCAAACAACTATCTATCTATCTATAGCTAGAATATGACAAATAGAAATATTAGGAAGATGTAACATGATGCAATACTCCTTATCAAAAACACATCATATTAATATGCTAGCAAAACAGCAGCCAAAAAGTAGAATGTGCATGCATGCAATATAGTCTTCTGTAGGCTATTAGCCTGCCTGATTTACAATAAAGGATTTCCCATCGATTCGCATGCAATTGTAGCTCGAGTGGATGACTGAACATTACAATGAAATTATTTTGTCATTTCCTCCATAATAACCGGTGAGCGGATGAGGCTTTTACTCCTCGCCTACCTGATCAACATCGCTGTCGGGTTCAGGTTTTCATTCGGGTCTCACCGGCTCGGTACCGCCTGTGCATTCATCTATAAGCACCAGAGATATAATCCAGAAGCCCGTCCTCTCCCTTCTGAGGTTCACCGGTGCTGGGCTGAACTATAAAAAGCACAACAGCAGCAGAAGCGCTGCGTGTTTCCAGCGCTAGTAAAAGGCTCGCAGGTCTTTCTTTTTGATGATGCTGATGCTGTGTGTGCAGCCGAGCGCGCGAGCATACAGAAGCGGTCGCTCGCGCACACACTCACGCGCAGCGGAATATAAGGGGACGGGCTCGAGGCAGGACAGAGCGGCGGCGGAGTGACGTCAGGTGCCCCGGAATGAATCTCCGGTTCAGGGAAAATAAATAATTTGGAGAAACTGCATTTGCACATCGGAGAGACTTAAGGTAAACGTCTAGAAACCAGGCCAGTCAAATCTGACAGTTTGTATAGTGACACTTCTCAGGGTCCCTATCTTTAACATCATGAACAGTTTTTTAAAAATCTTCTTAGTTCTGAGACCATGCATTTGACTGTTTAAAATCGCACTCTACTTATATGATAATATTTGCTAATATGTCATACATAATCATGATTACATGTCGGCTAATAATTTTAACAGGGTGACTGAGGTAAATTGACACACTTTTTACTCCAGTGAAAATTTCAGAATTTAAAACATTTTCATTTAAGACTAATGGAGAAAAACACACGTTGTAAAATAAAACCTTTCATGTACCGACATACAGTATTTGACAACTTCCCATGCAGCGTGACAACTAGCTCTTGGCTTCCCTATAGTGTCCATGTAATGACATTAATGTGCTATATATATATATATATATATATATATATGTATGTATGTATGTATGTATGTATACTGAATATGTATGTGTGTGTGTGTGTGGTAAAATGAATAAATGAATACATATAAAAAATATAGTATAAAATATAATGATATTATAATGGAATAATTCTATAATGACTGAATATGAATGAAACACTTTAAAGATCAAGAGTGGAATTTCTCATCATCAAACAGAACTGCAGAAATTAATGTCTAAGTAATAACATTAATGTGAGTTTATCTATCTATCTATCTATCTATCTATCACACAAATATGAATGAAATACTTTATTTAAAATATTAAATGCAGAATTTCTGCATCATCAAACAGAACTGCAAAAATTAATGTCTAAGTAACAAAGTTTATCTATCTATATGTGATGCGATATAGGAAAACCCAACACATGGTGAAATTTGACCTTTTTTAGGTTTTGATAGCATATGAAAGCTGGGTTCAAGCCCTTTCCAAACTGTTTTTATTTTGTCCATAGCTTGAATGTAACAAAAGTTATGGCTATCTGAAGTTGGCTGGTAGCTATGATTTTCAGGAATGGAATTTTGAGAAAAACGGGTTCAAAGTGAGGCAATGAAAATAGAAACACAACAGTATCACAAGTAAAAGTCACTTTACTGTGGTAAAAGACTTATTTTAGTCACTGTACGTGATGTAAAAGATGCCAAATGACCCCAAGGACAATGGAACACTTGCAAACATTTGAACATTAAGTGTATATCTGTTCATAAAACATCACAGATTACAGTGTGCAGGCTCTCCAATTCTTCTCCTGTTCTACTCTGGACTTATTGCTGGACTTAATACATAACCAGACACAGTTTGGGGTTGTAACTTGTAGTTTTTGTTCTAAACTTGTAGTTTTAGTTCATGCTGTCGCCATTTGAACTAAATGAAAGTAATTCATAGCGATATAAAAATGGTGCTGGGGCCCTTTAAGAATGAGAGCTGTCTGTCAGAAGCGCTATACTGCATCAAATGTGCATTGATGCACCTTTATTATATATGTTATATTATATATATATATATATATATATATATATATAATACCGAGGAGTGGAATTTCTGCATCATCAAATGGAATTGGTGAGTATGTATGGAATTGGCAAAACTTCTCAGAATGCTTAAACAAACAGTAAAATATTATTTTAACCTATGAATGGCTTGCTTATGCAAGCTGTATCACAAATATGTGTTTAATAATCTTTTTAATAATTAAATATTGTTTTATTTTCTATTGTTGTACCACGCACAATTAAAAACAAATCATGCTAAAATGTTTCATTCATTCATTCATTCATTCCTTTATGTATGTATGTACTTATTTATTTATGCAGCCTAAAGAGGAAGCAAGAAATATAAGGACACTTATGATGAACTGTTTTAATTAACTGTTTACTGCAGCAGAATTCAATTATATGCAAATTAAGGTGCCAGTTTTTCTAGTGGGCTGAATTTAAACAATACACAAAATAAATGCAGAATGAAATTTGTTTCTCTCTCATGCTCACTGACTCTTTCTCACACACACACACACACACGGAGAGACAGAGACACACACACTCAAACACATACACACACGTTCGCAGTCACAAAGATGTATGCATCATCAGTACCCCAGTTCCCACAGTGATATGTAAATGAGGGCATTAATTTGCTTTAGTTGCAGAAAGTGCTCAGGTAACCACAGACCTGGCAGCCCTCTCATGCAAACACCCACATACACATAAAGAAGAGTTATTTCTGGAAACGTCATTAATCGACCATATATGTAAGGTTGCATGTATAATGCATCATACAGATAACCATTTTTTCAGGATATATAGAGGTTTTCGATGCTCTTAATCAGAATGTCAGCGTAAGATCAGGAGACACTCGACATTTTGCACCAAATTAACACACAGTGAGACACCAAACACATGCATTCGCACACACACAACATCAGAGTGCTGACATTTAATTAATCTCGATCTGGCCTTTGAAAATGAAAGAGAAGAAGGAGTAACAGTAACTACTATCATCTGTGATTCGTATCCTTCGGTGAACTGTTGATGAAAGATTATTCAGTGCTCTGCATCACTGTTTAGAAGCTCATACGATTTCTGTGCGTGTGTTTTCTCTAAAATGGTTGGTGGCGCTCTGTAATCCTCACACTAATCTGATTTCTTGTGTGAGTGTGAGCACGTGAAAAAGAAATAGAAAAAAAAAACAACCCAATCCGTCCCATCCCCCATATATTCATCCTTCCTATCTCTCTCTAACGCACACAAACACACACACACACACACACACACGCACACACACACACACACAGAGGGCATTATTGTGATCGCATAGCCAGTGTCTTTTTTTTAGCCAGCCAAATTAACTGTAAGAGATTTTCTCATATACTGATGAACTCCAGCTGACTTTCTACTGTATTGTACATGAACCCATCTACATTTATTTCAAATAAAAAAACAAATAATTGAACAGTTTGCAAAGGAAACATATTAACACATGCACACAAAGGGCTGTTAGTCACAATTCATCTATGTGTGAGCCTAATCTATTCTTATGTTCAACTGAAGTGACCATAATCGGATATTTTAATTATATCCACTCTATTGCACATCTGAAAACCCACACACATGCGCTCTCTTGTTCTCTATGATTGAGTGATTGCATGTATATTATGTGGTTTCTCATATTTTCTGTCTATCAAAAAGTGGTTTCTTTATATATATTCAAATTAGACCAATCTACATTTTTATAACTGACTTGAAGAAGTTATGCCCAGTCTTAAAGAAAAAAATTACATGACTTGTAAGACTAGTCTAAACTTTTTTTGCAACTGGCCACGGGTCCATGACTTGTTAATTCTCATTTTGAACAATGTATCTATTGCTGATGAATTGTACTACAGTACATTTATCTTTAAAATAAATGTTACTTGAGTTGATATTTTGATATATAATGCAAATACATTATACATTTTTAATTAGGGCATAGGCATCCAAATACATATGTTATTGCTGTATGTAATTTATTCCTGTGATGGCTGATTTTCAAGTTCAAGGCTGAATTTTCAGCAGCCATTACTCCATTCTTCAATGTCACATGATCCATCAGAAGCCATTGTAATATTTCTTATTATTGATATTCTTATTATATCTTATTATCAATGTTAAAAACAGTTGTGTGGCTTAATATTTTTGGTGATACATGTGATACACCACAAACTGATACATTATTAAAAGTTTTTTTTAGGATTCTAATATATTTTTAGGAGTCTTTGAAACACTATATAGATAGATAGATAGATAGATAGATAGATAGATATGAAGAGTTCAGATGCAAAAGCCTTTAAGTGCCATCTGAAATTTTCATCTAAAATGAGCATTTTTATCAGGCTCCTATGTTTAGGTTCAGTCATTTTACTCTAATGGCAATGTATAGATCCTTTTCTATGTAATGAAAGTGAGATAAATGAACATATAGAGGCTTTTGCATCTGAACTCTTCATATGTATATATATATATATACACACACACACACATATACACTACCGTTCAAAAGTTTTGGATCAGTAAGACTTGTAATGTTTTTTAAAGAAGTCTCTTATGCTCATCAATGCTGCATTTATTTGATCAAAAATACAGAAAAAAACAGTAATCTTGTAAAATGTTATTACAATATAAAATAATGGTTTCCATTTTAATATACTTTAAAGTATAATTTATTTCTGTGATGCAAAGCTGAATTTCCATCAGCCATTACTACCGGTCTAAAGTGTCACATGATCCTTCAGAAATATATATATATATATATATATATATGGGTCAAAGACGAAAAAGGGTTTAAGCATAAAAACAATAAGTGTAATACTGCTTTAATTGTTGTTGTTTTTCCCAAAAAAATTAAAAAGTTTTCTGTTTAATTCAATTACAATTTTGTTTTTGTTTGTCTGAGTACAAAATAAATATCATACATTTTTCCCTGATTTACAGAAGACACCCACTAAAATGTCATTCAGTGTAACAGTCTTGTCAGGCATATTTACAACAAAAATCCATTTATGACATATTAAAAGACTAATTACTTTCACCCCAGATACTAATTAGTTGTAATTTTACATTTTTTAAATTTGCCACTATCCTAGGTTTTGCCCATTTGTCAGTAAGAATTTTTGACTCATTTAAAACACAATAAAATTTATGCCCCCTTATTCTTTTATATATTTTAATATGTACAAGTCAAAATAAGCATGTTGTTTGATTTTTTACATAAATATTGTGTTACACTGAATGACAATGTAACATTATTTCAACCAAATTTTGACATTTTATTCTCCAAAAACATATTTAAAAGAGAGACAATATAACCAGTTAATTTTGAATGTCTGAGAAAGTTATTTATGTTTTCTTTGGCTCAAATCCCTTTCACACAAGTGAGCGTAGAACAAGGCTGGAAAAAAATGAGGTGAAGCTGAAGCAGAGTGATTACAAAATTCTTTGAGCAGGGAGGGGAAATTGCTGTCACTCCTCTCCCACACTTTGGCTTCTACTGGAACTATTTTCATGAACAGAGAAAAAATGTATCAGCTAACTGGCCAAATTTTGTCTGAAAGTGAGTCACTCGATATTAATTTGCTGTTTATTGAACTGTTGTGTAAAAGCAATGTCACACTTACTATCATGCTGTTTTACAGAGAAAGATATTAAGTACAACAGCACTCATGGAACATAATATAATATAATATAATATAATATAATATAAGAACTTTTTCACCTGTGCACAGCATCAGAGCATGTGCATTACTTTTTAAGTCAAATCTCTCCAACTAATCTGCATTTTGTTGTAGCTTTGTCTGGATTCACCAGAATATTGGGGTGCATTCAACTTTATTATCTGGCCATTGCTATTTAGGCCTACTCCTAGGGGCAAAAATTATCTAGCCAGTCAAGTTCATCTTTAGAAACAACATGGCTGTTCCACTTCCTTCAATTACATCAAGCACAAAAGGCAGGCATGGTTGGATGCATAATATATATGATTTTTTATAATACAAAACAACAAACTGTGAACCAGGACTGGATTAACTGGTGCTGGATTGAGCTTGAGGTTATAAAGTGCACTTAATAAAAGCATGAAGGTGTTCTTACCTTTTGATGTCCCACATGCTGCTGGTCAGAGTTACAGATGCTGATATGAGACAAAAAGAAGAACATAAAGTATTTTCATACCTTTCAGGCTTTAAAATGTTAAAATATCAGCCTCCAGAGGAGGGCAGCAGCAGTCTCACAGCGTGAGATAATGACTTAAAATCAACAGCAAAAGTTGTGCCAAACAGAGGAGGATGGCCCCCGCTGTGTCTGCTTGGTTTATTTGCACCTTCTATTTATAGATGAGCTATGTGGAATATACTATCTTCATCTATCACTTTAATGCACTACCAGATTCATAAGTACCACCTCTAATAAACAGATGGAGAGAAAGGAGAGTGAGAAAAAGAAAGGGATAGTTATTGAGCGACTGAGGAGAGGGGAAAAACGATCTAATGCATCTAATGCAGCTCCAGTTTAGCACATTAAAGCAGACAGACGTGAACACACACACTCACATGAGAAAGATAGACATGAGGAGTGAATCAAGGAGTGAAAGAAAATATATGGAGAGACAGGGAGTAAAAGGAAGAGACTGAAAGGAAGAAAAAACCAATAGAGAGGAAGAGAGAGAGACAGAAAGAGTGAGAGAGAAAACCGACAGAGGAAGAGGGAGAGACAGAGAGTGAGAGATGAGGCAAGTATGTATTTTTAGTGAATTACATCTTCAGTGTCAGAAAGAGTTGGATGCATCTGTGAGTAGCTCTCAATAATGCAGCAGTGTATGCATTATAAAACACACACGCATTCTAACGCGCTAAATCCGCTGAGGTTTTATGGTCATATACAGTATTCATGTGCATGTTATTTGCTGCGAGGCTTGACAGCAGCTGGTCAGAGAGAAGCTACTTCAGGACCAACTGTGTGAGAACACAGGAAGAGGGAAACAGGGGTTTGGGGAATACAGAGAGGCATTTGTACTTGCACATGTAAATAGGGGAAGTGGTCTAAAGCGCCTAAGAATGGCTCTGGTCCAAATCCTAGTGAGCTGCCTACTGAGGCCGCATTTTAAAGACGTCTTCATATATGCGATGGCTGTTCCACAAAGTAAGCAGCATGACTGTGTTCCTTCTGATTTTCCTAATTTAGGCCAAATTGTAGGGCATGTAGTGTAAGACTCCAAAATGCATTCCACAGAGCTAACTGAAAACTTCAGCCAAGTTGCTCTAAGAAGTGAGAGAAATGTTGACTGTAAGTTGCATTTATTTCTTGAAAAAACAGTAATATTGTGAAATGTATGATTAAGATTTAAAAACTGTTTTCTATTTTCATGTATTTTAAAATGCAACTCATTCCTGTGATGGCAAAGCTGAATTTTCACCAGCCATTACTCCAGTCTTCAGCGTAACACAATCCTTTATAATAATATGTTGATTTGACGCTCAGGAAACATGTCTTATTACTATAAATGTTGAAAACAGTTGTGCTGCTTAAGGTAAAACACTGCAGGCAAAAACACTGTTTTTTCACGCACCTGTCAATTTTGAGTTTTTGAGCTTTATGGTATTATTTTTTCACACTAGTGGAAAGAAAACATTCCAAAATTCAATTTTAAGTGTTCCTTTTATAGCACTTTATCCATTTGTGTCTCTGGATTTCAGTTACAATACATATCTTCAAAGGCCATTTTCTCTAAATGAGATTTTTCTTCTGCACTGAGCCAAAAATCTTACAATTACATACACCAAACTTTACAATTTTATTACTATCTGTATTCTAAAGGTTTGTACAGAGGGGTTTGTTTATATATAATTTGCTTGGTTTTATACAACATTTTATTCCTAAAAACATGGTGATTTTTTTTCCTGGCTGTTGTCATTATTTTTTGATTTATGGAGTGATAAATCCACAATCCCCTCTGTAAAAACATTTGAGTCTAATATGTCAACAATATGAAACAAGAATTTTGAACCTGACTTCAACCAATGGTCAGATGTTTTGTTCTAGAAATTTATGCAAATAGAACACATTTAATTAGATAACACCTAATTTGCATATTTAAACCCTATTCACCTGGGGTGTCTTGCCTTATTTAATATTTTTGTGTAAACCATGATATATCGTTTTAGAATTTTTTTTATGAGTTCAAATGAACAGAATTTATTTGAAATAGAAATCTTTTGTTAAATTATACAGTAAATGTCTTTGCTGTCATTTTTGATCAATTTAATGCATCTTTGCTAAATAAAAGAATTCATTCCCATATGCAAATGTAATATATATATTAAATTTCCATATATGAAAGATATTGTCATTGTATGTCATGTACGTGTATATCCATCCTAAAACCCATCATGGTAATCTAAAATGGTAATATAAAACATAGACATGCATTTAAAACAATTATTACAATAACATATATAAACATACAGATTTGTATTTTGTATATATATGTTGTTTTGATAAAGCTGTGCATAAAAAAAATAATATTGGGGACATATATGGTTGCTACGTGTAAAAATCATCATGCAGAAATTAACATATGTACATGTACAAATTTTACTATTAGCATTTTATATATGTTATGAACTTACTGAGAGACTGAGAGAATGTATGTATGTGAATTATATATACCCTTATAAGTAAGATATATGGCAATATCAATCTTGATATAAAATTTATATCTATATACTGACTATATCTGATACACTGATGGTATACTGACTTCTAATAAGGTGAATGCCTTTCCCACGCTCCCACCCAATTTTGCGTAAATGTCCGATTGCTTTATGGCAGCTACAAATGCATTTGTAGATTGATTTGAGGCAAAGTTGTTGGAAACAATCATTATTTTTGAATAAAATAGACACTTTAAAATTACAGCATTCAACTTTATGAATATCTAAAATAATTGTAGCTTGTGTGCTTCACAAGCTGCTGCTGCCTACAGTATGTACTGTAAAGTGTTCCAAACCAGTTACTTATGACTTGGCATGCTGCCTTAAAAGTAGTTAGCTAGGCTCATTGGGTTTTGGACAGAACCAGTGCGTGTGAATGTGTGTGAATGCAAACAACTTACATGTGCTAATGTGAGTTTAAACTTAGTCTAAACTCAGCTGTCTCTCACTGGGTGAAAGAAGGACAGACTCCACAGGACTCTCCTGAAAGATGAAAAACTCATTAAACACACACACACACACACACACACACACACACACAGCCCTTTTAAATCCTTCTCTCTCAGAAATCCACACACTCACTGAAAGCATCAGTTGGGATTTGACTGTTTTATGATTTTTTCGGTCTAGTTTGGAAACAGCTGACTCAGGTATTCTCCCACTAAAACTCTGCGATCAACAGACATCTGTCTGAATGTGAGGGTCTTACTGTGAGCTTGTCACTGGAGTAAAATGGAAATTTAGTCTATTATAGACTCTGCATGACAGAAAATGGTCATATATTCTTCAATGTATACAGTATATATACCATTCAAAAGTTTGAGTCAGTAAGCTTTTTGTTTGTTTATTTGTTTTGAAGAAATTAAAGCGTTTATTCAATAAGGACCCACTGAATTGATTAAAAATTAACAGTAAAGAAATGTATAATGTTACAAAAAAAAATATTTAATATAAATGCTGTTATTCTGTACGTTATATATCTAAAAAAAAAGTATCACGATTTCCACAAAAATATTAAGTAGCACAATTGTTTTCAGCATTAATAGTAATAATAAATGTTTCTTGATCAACAAATCATCATATTAGAATGATTTCTGAAGGATCATGTGACCCAGAAGACTGAAGTAAGGGCTGCTTTACCATCAAAGAAATAAATTACATTTTAAAATATGTTAAAATAGAAAACACTTATTTTAAATTGTATTAATATTTCACTGTTCTTTATTGTTTTCACTGTATTTGTGATCAAATAAATGCAGCCTTGGTGAACATATGTAAAAGATTTTTTTCAAAAACATTAGAAAATCATACTGACTCCAAATTTTTAACGGTGTGTATTTTCAATGTGTGTACATTGTATGTACAGTGGGGCCCAAACATCAGAATTTTCTAAATTAATACAAAATTTGTTTATAATATAATTATACATTGTACTATCAGCATAATAATTTGAGTGAAAAGTTACATTTGAAAATGGAATTGCTTCCATTTGAAATAAGTTTCTGCAAAACCTGATGATCCATGTCATCCAGCATTTGAGAATGTTCCACTGAGCATCTTATGTGCTTCGACGGAAGCAACAACATCTGGACTTTGGTACAAATTTGTTTACATTTGATCAGTGACCTAAAAATAACGTAAAAAATACGTCATTTTACGGCAAAAAAAATCACTCTAGTATCAGAGTTTTTAGCCCCACTGTATACTGTACCATTAGCAAACATCTGGATTGGGTCTATTTTTAAATAAGGAACATAAATGCGAGAGATCATGCTCAAGTGTGAGACTGCTGTGACAGATGGGGGGTGTATTTTGGGTTTTAAGAGCAGAATGGTGTGAATGCACTGAGAACATGTGGCCACTAGGTTGTGCTGTTCACTTTCATTCACCGACCCCAGTATTGATCACGAACTGTTTGTAAAATTACCTGAGAAATGTGTTGGGAACACAAATTCAGCATTGCCTATTAATTATGCAGTATGTTTAGGCAATACATGTTCCATAGGGTCTAATATGCAAAGCTCGTATTTCTTCCTGAGTGAGACAATATATAGACTGAAAAGCCTAAAACAGTCAGCCCTTTGTGCATGTATGTGTTAGAGAGAGAGACCGAAAGGGTTCAGTGAGAAAGAGAGAAGACATTTCACCCCCTCACTGAATGGAGGTTTTATTGATCTCAGTGGACATCAGCGCCTTCCAGCGTGGCCTTGTACAGAAAGGCACATTAAAACATCTAAACAGTATTAGAGCGTTGAATATGAGATAAGACAAGCCTTGACTACTGGCTATGAAAGAAAAAAAAAGATGCAAAAGTGGCCTTTTGATGTTTTTAACTTCTCTGGATGTGCATTCTTCATATTTAGAGAAGACAAGTAGGCCTATTGTACAGTAGATGAAACAGATGAACTGAATACCATCGTTTTCATGCCAGGCCCAGAAGGAATCTGCTGACTTTTTTGCATCTCCTGTGCTGATTTTACGGAATTTAAACAGAGTAAAATGTGAAACTGAGCTGATAGTACTACACTTACTACTGATAGCCAAAAGCATTATCAAATTACACAAAATATTTCATAAACTAACACACAAGAGGCGGCGTAAGTGCAGACGGGCATTCCAATTATGTGGAGTTTTGCACAAATTCGGTTTGTGACTGTTCATATATCTTAAGGGTTTCTGGTTCAGTAAGTCTAAAAATTGATCTCTGCCATGTGCCACATTTCAGTTATCACCATTCATTCTCACTCTTGTCACCCTGCTTGTTAGTTTTTCCACTACCAGTATGAAGATCTCACTTACCTCTGTGTTCTATTTGAGTCAAACTGGAAAACAGAGAGAGGAAGAGAGAGAAAAAAGAGAGTGAGATGAATACAGTCATCCAAAATGACAGCATTAGACCAACACTTCATTATCATGCAACTGTTTTCCATACAAAAGATCAAAAATGCAGTCTCCATGAACTGTGGCAATATCAGATGCTCTGTCAGAGTCGATGTAACGCAGTGATTCCCAACCAGGGCCACGCATACCCAAGAGAATACTTGGAAAGATTTTGATTTTGCCTTGTTAAACCTCTTAAACAGAAGCTATGGCTTTAAAATAAAATATATTAGGGGCTATCAAATGATGAAATAATGTTAAACAATTTTTGCAGATAATATTTCAGTTATTTTAGAGGAAAAAATAATGTGTGTCAGTTTGGTCAATTTGTGACTTTTTTTTTTTTTGAAAGAAATGAATATTTAATTAATAATTTTTTTCTAATTTAGTTAGAATGCATTAAATCAATAAAAAAATCAGTTAAGACAATTGCCAAAAAAAAAATGCTGTTCTTGATCAAGATCATGTGACACTGAAGACTTGAGTAATAGCTGCTGAAAATCAGCTTTGCCATTGCAGGAATAAATTATCAATTTAAATAGTAATAATAATTAAATAATAATAATAAGAATTAAATAAGAAAGATTTCCAGTTTAGGGTCAATGAAAGGGTATTTAAGACAAAAAAAAGGTTGGGAAACACTAATCTAATGTCTCACTATTACACTACAGAACTGCCACGGTTAGGAAAAATCATTTAGGGATCAACTGCCTGACAGGTCAAAGGTCACGTCAAGTCAATGCGCTAACCACCAAACATTGTTAAAGAACTGTGCATATGTTTGAGCGAAAACGGAGCAGGTCACGACTGTGACCCAGGCCTGTCAATCACGAACTCAGAGAGAGACAATTTTAAGAGTTTTCTCCCTGTTTCTCTCTTCTTTTCACACTCATCTTCTCTCTCACATTCGTACACACAATTTCACACCCACATCTTGAGAGAGTTGTTTGACTGTGTGCCTAATGATAATAGATGAGGTGTCAGGATGAAGGTGAGAGACGCTAAGTCATCCTCACAGCACGAGGGAGAAACAGCTCATCTCTAGCGCTCTCTCTCTCTCTCATTTTCACTTCGTCTAAATCTACAGGCGCTAAAATAGGAGAAAAAGCTCCTATAGAGCTTCTGTTCGAACTCAACGCTGATGTTTTGCATTTTATTTTACTTTTACTTTTAAATAATATGGCCATCTGTGTCTGAGTTATGGAAGGGAGAACTTGGATATTCAAACTGGGCTGTCTTTTCAGTACACATTAGAGCAGCGGGAAGAAGTCAGCACTTTACACAAGTCTTGTGAGAAAATGTCAAAATATGACAGGGCTGAACTGAAATAAAAAACTGCTTATGCAAGCCTCTTGTCTCTCAGAGAATCACTAGAGTAAAATGACCTCTGCTTCTCAAAAGCAATCGTATACATTCACAGGCATGAAGAGTCCCAAACTAACATAAAGCATAAAGCATAAGCATTATTTAATGCTATTCAATTCAACTTTTGCTACATTTTTACAATTGCCAGAACTTCACTGTAAAAATACAGTGGCGTCATTAAACATTAAACTGTATAATGTTGGTGTAGTAACACATTTCAGCTAATAAAATGTATTTGTTACTGTAAGACATGCTTATAATTAGCTGTACAATGACATAAATGTCACATGACTACCCAAAGATAAGTTTAAATGCTCTGTCCAGTGACTGCTGTCACACAGAAACATCATCAGGGTAATAAACATGGCACTAAAATAACACTATGAACATTTGCTAAACAACATATAATGTAACTTACAACACACCAACGTGCATTCTGTAACTAAATGAAATAATAAGAAACTCAAATTTTATATTATGGGAATTCTGAGAATTTCCCCTTTCAAGCAGGCCTTTTTAAACTTTAGAACTAACATTATTTTAACAATAGGAATCCATAACATATAGGTTTTTGTCTTGTTAAATACAATATATATTTTATTCATACATTATATTAATTTATTAATTCATTCGTTTTACGCTACTGTAAAATTACATGTATTGTCTTTTAAAATATAAGTTTTTACTCTATATGCATATGGAATCTTACAGTTTTACTGTAGAACGTTATTCCTGAAAATATTTGAACATTTTTACAGTGTGGTTTGTAATAGCCCGCAGTCACTGAAAACCAACAAAACTTGAAGACTTTTAAAGAGTTCACCCTGTCCTAAAATGTTCGACAGAGCTTACAACTCTAATAAATAATTCAATTTAACAGCGGTCTGCACATTTACGGCTGAATAACGACGTGTTCTGTGAAAGCACTATGAAATCTTGGACATTTCTGAACTGACTGCCTAACAATAGTTTGTCTTTCACTGAATATCTCAGCCCTCACACACACACACACACACACACACACACACTTGACCAAAGAACCGGGCGACCTCGCTTTATTGTGAAGCTCTTACCGGATTCTCCAGGTACAGTCGCGGTGCGAGGAGATCCCGGTGGAGATCCGTCTCTCTATCCGCCCGAGTGAGGGTCCAAAATCTGGTAACTCCGACAAAAGACGAGTGCAGTCTGTAAGGTTCTCAAAAACCCGACGTGTCCACGCTCATAACCCGATATAAGTGAAGCGCTTTAGAAGCTTTTGAAGTGGTGCGCTTCACGCGACGGGCTCGCACCCTGCTTTTAAAAATACTCTCCAGACGCAGGTGGGCTACGAGGTCGCGCAAAGCCAGAGGAGTCAGAGCGCAAGTTGATCTCAACACAAATCTGATGAAGACACGAACAAAGATATGCAGGATGCAGCTCATACAGACACATGCGCGCGCGCGCGCGTAAAGGGGGTGACGATTTAGGATAGATTTTTTTTTTTTTTTTTTTTTTTTTTTATGCATTGAAAATTTCAATAGCATATAAACTGCATTTTAACAGGAAATCCGCTTGTTTTGTGTTTGAGATGTAACAACAAAAAAGAGGACCGATTTAACACAACTTCATGATAATACAAGCCCAAAGGGGAGCTCAGCCCAGAGCAATAGAAATCTCATCGTCATTCATTAACTCATCAAAAGACAACACACACACACGCGCGCGCACGCAAACATGAACACACACACACACACACACACACACACTGTGCATCTATTCCAGGACATCCCATGGCTTCATTAGATGGAGTGTGATCTCATTAACTACACAACACAATGCTATAACAGCATACATATTCATGTTTATTCCATGAGCATCATTGTGCCGATGTATGATATTCAGAATGTGTGTTTGTGTGAAAATAAAAACTAGGTCGTATAGCCCACCCAGAGCTTCCTGTGCTTATGGGGGCTGTGTACAGAAAACACACACAAACACATCAAACACTCAATTACACAACATGCAAACCACACTAAATGACCTAATACCAGCCTTCATCCTATCTCCATCTCTTGTTCACACATTCTGGCTGCCTAAACGAATATATAAGAAACAGATGATAAGAGAAGATGAATAATGAACAGGCCCAAACAGAATCTGTTCAGTTTTTTCACACTTTCTCTAGTTTTTTTTTTCAGGGGGAAATCTGTAGAATGGAAATATAATAATATTTCAAATATGATGTATTACATAAAGGGAGCTGGAAGTACTGTACACGTTTATTGGAAGCTGAAAACGGTATCAAATTTGCTGAAATATTTAATAAATGAAAGGGCAGGAGGATATGCAAAATTTGTGAATTATGTCATGACTAAAAATATTTGCTGGAAATGTATTTGTGTTTAAAGGGATATTTCACCTAAAAATAATAAATGAAATAAATAAATAAATAAATAACTCATCTAAATGTCACCAAATCTGAATTGTATATAGATAGATAGATAGACAGACAGACAGACAGACAGACAGATAGATAGATAGATAGATAGATAGATAGATAGATAGATAGATAGATAGATACAAATTTAATTTTACCATATATTGAAATTACTTTTACAATAATTTAGAATAATTACTATTTATAGTTTGTTTGAAAGAAGTCTCTTATGCACACCAAGGCTGCATGTATTATTACCTAAAATATATTAATAAATTAATGGGTGAGAGAACATGCAGATATTTGTGAATGATGGCAATAGTAATAATATTTATTATTAATAAATAATAGTATTTAAAGGCACAGTTCACCTAAAAATAAAAATTAATACAAATTCTCTCATCATTTACATATCATTCTAAACCTGTATGACTATTATTATATTTTGCATGGATAAAACAGACATTTTTCAAAAGATCTTATTCTGTGCTCTACAGAAAATGGAAAAACATGACATGATATGAGGGTGAGTAAATGATGACAGAATTTTAATTTTTGGGTGTACTATCCCTTTAACTCCTTTGACCTCACCTCAGAGGTCGAGTGGTCAGAAAACACACAAACACACACTTGCAACTCAGCACCTTGCTCTAATAGGTGAGAGGTCAAAGAAGCACAGCCATAACTCTCTATGAATCAACCCCCTGGGAGTGTTTACGTGTGTGTTGGCCACTATGTCAAGGAATGTATTAAAAACACTCAAGAGTAAAGAGCAGTCAAGAGAGAGAAAAAAATAAGATTGTGCATGCAAGCCTAATTAAGAAGAAACACCTTTCTTCTCACTTCTTGTCTCACTTTGTCTGAGTCTGAGATACGGAGACAATGTGTGTAAAGAAGGAGAATGTGTGTTGACTGTGAGCATGTGTGAGAGAGAGCTTATGTGTGAGTATGTGTGGTTGTGTGTGTGTCTCATCACCATACAGCTGAGACTGCAGGTGGTGGATCTTTCAGTGAAAGACTGTCTCACTTCTCATAAGAATCACTGCCAGATAACACACACAGGAGCCACTGTTTATCGCACACACACACACACACACACACACACCACTGCAAATGAAGAAATAATCAAGTCTGATCGCAAAACATCTTGGACACATTAAACACGATTACATAGCGAATCTCCGAAACAGATGTCTTAGAATGTATTAAGCATCTATTGCTCATAATTCTCTAAATAACAATAAAAAATTTATCAATTAATGTTATAAAGCAGCACTGGTTACATAAGTATGTAATTAAAAACAATGAAATATGAATTATAGAATCCAATATTGATCATTAAAAAAATTCAACCCATCTTGGGTGTTTAATGTGTTTGCCCTCCAGAGAGGCAATGTGGAGATTAATTAGGGTTTGAACACACACACACACACACACACACAGACACACATACACGCCCGCTCAGTGCACTGGGTACTTTCACTGTATTTTGTTCCTGTTTTATATCCGAACGTCGCTAGCTCAACATTACTTCTTTATCGCTCTCTCTCTTCATTTTTTCTTTCACACACAGTCTCAGTTTCATGTTCCTCCGTCTTCTTTGTCTCATATTCTCCTCCTTCACGGGCTAAAACAGTAGAAGGACCATTAGACGTATAGCAGAGTCCCAGAAACAGCTTTGATCATCTGTTCATTAGATCACATGGGAATATCATGGAAAAGGAGACAGATACGGGGATGGGTGTTGGAGCGTTTTCAAGAGGATGCACCAAATTTGTAATGTCAGATTGTTTTGCACCCACAAAAATCCATATAAAAATCTATTTTACCACTTATATTTACTCTTACTATTTTCAGTATTCAATAAAAAGAAATATTATACCATTTATAAAAAAAAATTCATCATACACTTGGTGACTAGATTAAAAAAGAAAAAGAAAAATAGATTTTGAAATAGAAATTGGGACTTGAAACCTTCACTACCCTTCAAAAGTAGTTAGGAGTTTGTAAGATTTTTCACGCTTTTGACAGAAATCTCTTATTCTCACTAAGACGGCATTTATTTGATCAAATTTACAGCAAAAACAGCAATATTGTGAAATATTATTACAATTTAAAACAAGTGTTTTCTATTTTAATTTTAAAATGTAATTTATTCCTGTGATGGCAAAGCTGAATCTTCAGTGTCACATGATCATTTAGATTTTTTTCTAATATGCTGATTTGGTGTTTATTATTATCATTGTTGAAAACAGTTATGCTGCTTAACATAAGTTGTGATACATTTCATTTTTTGTAACTCTTTGCTGTCACTTTTGATCAATTAAATGAATAAAACTATTCATTTGTTTTCTTTAATTTCTCTGTCAACATATTTCTTTGATGAACAGAGAGTTCAAAAGAAGCATTTATTTACAACAGAAATCTTTTGTAACATTATGAATATCTTTACTGTCACTTTGATCCGTTTAATGCATCCTTGCTGAATAAAAATATAAAAAATATTATCTTAACGACCCTGAATGTTAATGTGATTGTGTGAAATATTTATATCAAAATGAAAGCTACTGTATGTGTCGTCCCTTTTGCTCTGCAAGGGATCATTCATCTCACAGCTGGACCATACAACATGACACTGCTTTTGGAATTTCACAATGTCTTGTATCTATTCACTAGAGAAATGGCACAGGAGCCCAGAGCACATGACCTGTGTTATTACATAGGACAAAGCCAGTGTCCACCACTTACACTAGTGCAATGGTTCACCCTTCTGTCCTCTCAGATGACATTACGTCCACCATATCCCCATTTCCAGATCCGACTGAGGCTTTTTTTCATTTTGGCAATGGAAAATGAATGATTGAAACCCATATCATATTTTCTTGAAGCAATCCACATGGACTGTAATGACATCACGCCAGAGGCCTGTCATTCTAGGCACAACTTCCCAGGCTGTTTGGCCAAGGAACCAGATTCAGGTGTCATGTTGATGAAATTATGTGGCCACATCCAAACGGCGGCATGTAAACACCTGCTCTTGTGTTTTGTAAAATATATGACATGACATGACCAAACCACAGTACAGGCCTACACAGATACACTTTTGTGTGTGTGTGTGTGTGTGTTCATAGTACATGTTATATATATATTTTTTATGTTCTTGAAAAAAGTATCATATGCTTACCAATGCTGCATTAATTTGATAAAAAATTACAGTAAAAATAGTAATATTGTGAAATATTATTACAATTTAAAAGATTATATTTTAAAATGTAATTTATCCAGTGGTGGCAAAACTGCATTTTCAGCATAATTACTCCAGTCACACGATCCTTCAGAAATCAGTCTAATATTCTAATATTGGTGTCCAGTAATTGTCAATTATTACTGGTGCTCAAATTAGGTTCTTCTTATTTAAAACATTGATAATAATAATAATAAATGTTTATTAAGCACCAAAGCATGATTTCTGAAGGCTCATGTGATACTAAAGACTGGAGTAATGGCTGCTGAAAATTAATCAAATAATAATTAATAAGAAATCAATTACTTTTAAAATATATTCAAAGAGAAACCAGATATATTAAATTATAATAATATTTCACAATATAGCTGTTAGTACTGTTTTATTCTGCATATTATTACAAATAAATGCAGACATGGTGAGCATAAGAGACTTCTTTCAAAAACTTTTAAAAATGCAAATTATACCAAACTTTGAACCGGCCGTGCATTTTCAACATATAGTCAAATTAAGTGTCAGACTGTTTTCATTAAAAAACAATCTGGTATATTGATTAAGCCGTTTTTCTCGTGGGTACAGTTAGCTGGCCCTCACAATGTACTGCAGCTGATTTTAGGTTTAACTATCCTTGTGGGGACATTTAGACCCCCAACAATGTAGGCAAAATGTGACCTACACACACAAAGAGCGGAGGACCTGCTGTTACGCTCAGGACAATCATTCTTTCTAACACTATAACCTTCAGTCAGTCGTTTACTTTAACATTCATCCATCTCACATACTCACGTACATACTCAAATCCATTAAGACTCAGGAAGCTGGGATAGCTGGTGTTAAAGTTATGAGTCATTAAAGTAAATCTGAGACAGATCAGACCTTAAGACATCACTGGAAAATGCAATACAGTTATACACTCAAGTGCAGCTCTGGTGTAGAAACACACACACACACACACACACACACACACAGGTTTTTTGACTGGTAGGTAGATGCTCTTACACCCTGGAGGCAGCCTGACCCAATTCTGCCTCAGAGAAGATGCTGTAAGGAATCTTTTCCCCACTCTTTCCTCCTCTTTCTCTCTCCTTCTGTTTCTCGCTTTCGCTGCAAATTATGCATGCGATAGTGACAGTTTAAAACAATAATATTACAAATAAAGAAACAGAGGTGTTGGTGTGAGAAAGTGTTTAAATTATGGAGAGCGAAGGGGCAGGTGTGAGCGGGGACATGCTGAGGTAAGGTTTAAGGTTTCACATCGATGAAATGAGGGGTTTCTATTAAGCCTCATGCACCCTCTCCTGATAAGACACCGGTATTACACTCCCTTTTCGGCACCCACCCAGTTCTATCTCACCGTTCGTGTCTCTTTTTTAATCCCTTCAGAGTCTTCCTTTGTTTAAAGAGGGTCTGTGTGTAGGAATGACGAAAGATATCTACTTCTGTGACTTATGTCTGCCTCTGCACTTTGTCTGTATTAAATAACGATCGCGTATACACCCTCGCCCTCCCACGGCAGAACTCAGGCGCGCGTGAGCGTGGTCGTGGACCACCGAGAATGTTCAAGGAAGGGACGCTGATAATTCAGGAGGAGCATCAAACACAGACCACCACCACACATTTATGAAATATTAATAAAGGCATCCCTCTTACATAATATACAATGCTTATGTAAGCGCTCTATTTAAATAGAGGATATTGTCTAATGATCTCTCGAAGAAGGGAGGAGCCCTATATGTCGGTTCCATTGATTACATTCAGCTCAGATAACTAGTAATATGATCCTTGGTAATGAAGCAACCTGGACAGGGAGCCATGAATCTGAGCAAGTTGTCCCACATCGACTATTGAGTAAACTGAATCTGAGAAACAAAACGAGTAAAAATATTTGGAACTTGCTGCAGGTGGGTCAGTCTTGCATATTAATTTCATAGGATGCTATTAGCAGCATAAAAAAAAATAGTTTTGATATTTGGACCCAAAGATATCATGATTTTGTTATCTTGAAAAGCTTTATAATAGCCAAGCTAGGCTAAATTGTTTAGGTTTTACAAAGGCTAACTAAATAATAGTTAAAACTAAAAGTATATGTAAAACTTAAAAGAAAATAGATTAAAAAACTTACAAAAATTAATTAAAAAATAAAACTGATACATTTTTTTAGAGCCCTCTATAAATTCTGTCAATGGCAAAACGTTTACTAAGATATAATGAAAAAATTGCAATTCGAGCTGTGTGTCACTTGCAATATATATTTTGAGCATATTTCTTAAGAATGGTTGTTAATAGAAAATATGCTTTATGATAGCAGAATTATGTTACAGCATCTACCAGCAGGAGTTAACTGGGCCATACTGGTCAGTCAAACCATGATTCTTTATTTGGACCAGAATCAAGTGGGAGTGGGTTTTCTATCAGTTTGCTTTTAGTCTGAAGGTATAATTACATTATATTAAATTAATGACATTCCATTTGGATGGCATAATAATCAATATATTTAAGACCTTACAATCCATATTTACGCCCATATATCTCCATGGCAGAACATCATACTTAAACTACAGAGATTCGATTTTAAGAGTCACCCTCTGGACAAGTGCCCTCATGCATTAACTACAGTATACATTTAGCATTAGTGTAAGAATTACAGTAGCTAGGACATATGTGCATATTTGATTTTTGAAGAGCCACATTAGTTGAACAGTATAATTTCTTTGCTACTATGTTCAAACTGCACAAAAAATGACTGTTTCATACAGGTTTCCCCATCTTCCTTTGGTCAGACAAATGAAGAATGTTATTTTTTTGAGTGTGTAGTTACAGAATCTACCAGCAGGGGCTCACAGGGCCACGCTTACCACCAAAAACCTAAACTGTGAGAAATTAACATTAAACAAACCCTTAAATAGGTACTGTTTCAATAGTAGGCCTCTATTCTCCTAATTGAATTAGACCACTGAAGTGAACAGGAAATGAGAGAAAGCTTTCAACAAAATATCCCTGCTGTTGGGAGCAATCTCTGTCTTAGACATGTACAAACATGCTCACAAACACACAGCAAAATCAACGTGTCTGTTGACTGGTAATGCTATGGTTACTGGCTCTCTCCTTTGATAAGTTTTCTAATGAAGGCTGCATAAATTAGAAGTTTCTCTCTGAATATTAATAACGCATACATCATTGGTGCTGTTGTTTCTGTTGCTTCCATAGAGCTGATTTACATATGAAAAATGGAAGCTTTCTGAAAACAGAATTTCTGAAGTTTTTGACCTAAAAAGATGTCCTAGATACCTCGAAATCCACATCAAACATGCTCCTCTCTTCCTCTCTCTCTGTTCCACACGTACAAGCTCACACGCAGGGACATAAGCACAACCACCATTTTTAGGTACCATGACATCATCTCTGTCAGATTTTCAAAATAATTAGTTGCTTTCTTCATGGCTGGCATACGCTATAGTGAATCATTTTTTAGCTGAAGCTGTCATAATGATTCAAATGAGAGACTTTGATCACACCCTGTATTCACTAACAATTGGGGTGTTTAAACCAGTCATGATGTCTTTAATGATGTGTTTTTGATACCATTTTTGCTGGGCTCTTTGAAAATTCCTGCAACTACATAATCGTACTAGAACATACGCAAACCTTATTGTTCGCAACTTTCACAGGGATTCTACTGTAAGAAGATGAATGTGATGAATAAACTATTTTGATCCCTGTCTGCAGTTACAGTATTAGAAATGTGTGCAAGCCTACTCTCTCTGTATAACTCTCACTTTTGAGTATAGAGTGTCTTGCATACTGACATTAAGCTGTGAAGGCTAAAGGAGAGCCTGAACTTTGATCCAAAGGAAATTTCAAAAGTTAGGCACAGATGTCCTCCAAAAATCCCTTATGTTGTCATCATTAAGTGTAATGTTGTGGAAATAAAAGGTTCAATTACATAAACTTTTAATTAATTATTAATTTATAAATATATAAAAAAAATTCTCCATCTTTCTGTATGTTGGTTGCACCAACTGTGAAGCAGTTTTGTTAAACTGTGTATTTTTCTAAGAAATAAAAATGAAGGATTATGCATTTATATTAGCGTTTAGCAGACGCTTTATCCAAATCATCTTATTAAAGAAGAACAAAAGCAATTCATCAAAGAACCAACAGTATTTGTAATACACAATGCCAGGTTTATTAGACAACTACATTAGGAATTAGACAAGTATATTAGGTTAGATTAATAAGGTTTTCTTTTCAATAATTTAATTCCTTTAATGAGGCTTTTTCTTCATTATGTCATAATGCTCTCCCTAAAAACAATAAATAAATAATCAGTCATAAAACTGTATGTTTAAGTCACTGACTGTATGAATTGCATTTTTACAAAACTTTTCAATAAATTAAAAGATAAGACAAAAAAAATGAGTGTCATGCACCGTCCCAAAAGCATTCCCTATGGTGTTTTTTATGATGATCTCTTATCTCAAATCACACTGTCTATGCTTATATGACAACATCTTGAAAAAGTGAGCGTAACAATAATGTTCCCTTTGAAACTGAAATAAAGGAATTGTTTATCCTTGTGAATTTCAGGGCCTCGAGCAAGCGTGTGTGTGTTTGTGTGTACGTTCAGCTCCCTCCTGTTGTGTGAGTGTGTTTGGGTCTTGCGTTGCATGGCTCAGTAATCCCAGTGCAGTCACAAGCTAACAGTGCCTCTCTCCTGCTGGGACTTAGCGCACACAATGTGAGCGGCATGTGACTGCATTAGCATAGCTCACTGTCAGACTACACTGGTCTAATCTCTGTACAGTCACGAACCACAGCACCAACAAAGCCTAAGAGAAAAATAAAGCAGGAGGAAACTCTTGAAAAAGGAGTATCTGTCCGCAGCGGTGGGTTACAAATAGTTTTTGTTATTTTGGAAGCAACAAAGCACTATTTTAACGGCCATTAAAAATTCTCTTGTGCCCTTGATGACATCATCGATCTCACCAAGACCCATTGATTGGGGTCTGTCCTGTCTCACTTTATTCTATTTCCCTTTAGGAATACATTAAGGCTTCATAAAGCTCTTTTATAAGAGCAGTTTTGTCATATGAGCGACTGAGTGAACGTTATCAAAAACAAAGCGACTTTTATCCGAAGTACTGTGTGTAAAAAGGGCAGGAACAAAAGTTCTTACAAAAAAGTTAAGGTTCTCAGGGCAGGGGCAATGTGCCAGAAACTATGATGGTCATGTGAACTAGTTATGATGTGAATTACAAACTAATGACTGAAATCATGCCTGCTTTTGGGTCCCATTCAGAACAGTGAACTTCAGGCAAGAGCATTCCAGAAATTCTTTGAACTGAAGGAGTAAAGCTCAGCAGACCAAACACATGAGGCGTTCAAGCTGCTGTTCATTAGTGAACAGAAGTTTTAGGTGCTGCTGGCTGGACCTAATCAACAAAACTATTTTAATTAAATACCTGTCATTTTAAAAACATAACAGAGTCAAAATTAGAACCTCTATTTATTGTAAATGTGCCTGTAATCAGCTGTCAAAATGACCTGTGGTGCATGAAGTTTTCTTTAAAGAAAATATAAAACTGACATAGTCACAACTCTCTAATACGTGGAAAAAATCAAGGAATTAAATATTGTAAGTTTTATTTTTATTTTTATGTTTTAAGTATGGTACCAAAATAAAATGGCATAAAAAATAACAAATAAAAAAAGATAGAAAATAAAAACATTTTGACCACATTTATGGACACCTATGATCTTACATGGATACATGGAATATCAAGGAATATTCCAAAACCACAATGTGTCGGGTCCATTGGACTACCTTTATGCATTTTTATGCATGCTAGGGTTAAAAATGAATAGCACATTAGCATGTACAATGTGGATAGGGTACTTTCACACTACAATAGACAGATTTTAAGTTATTTTATGAAGTTATTGGTCACTCAACACAATGTTTACCTCAGTCAAAGCAAAAATGTTGAAGTTCCAAAACAAAACTGTAGCACAAGACACGTTAGTCTAAGACATGTCTGTCAATATAAATGTCAACATCGGACAGTAGGAATAGCTTCCCTGTAGTGTAACATGAAGGATATGGGTTCGATTCCCAAGGAGTATGTATACTAATAAAACCTATGAAGTCTTGAATTCACTGCTGTTTGCTTAGGATAAAAGTGTTTAGAAAATGAATTCATGTACATATTTGTCATCAACTCACAATGGTATCCTCATTGATGAGATCTCCATGATGAAGTTCTCTCATTCTTGAATTGCCCTGATGAACTCACAGGTAGGCCTTAATTACTACATGAGTGAGATATGTCATTGTGGCTTGGTGTCATTCCACACAGCATTCTGCAAAGCCTTGCGACTTTTCCAGACGAGGGCAAATCCTCGTTGTTCTCGACACCAACTCAAAGGGAGATCGAGGATCCCAGTCCAGAGACCTCCACTTTTGAGTTCAACACACCTGGAGCCAGCTAATTCCCTCATCCATCTCAAACACTCTAAAAAAAAAAACCACCCCAACAAACAGACCCTACAAAAAGAAGACTGTTTTGGACATCTGTGGTTTTCCACCATGGGACTGTGTTCTCATAATGGATTGTTAGTGGTGTTGCTGTTTCATCTTTGCCAGGCACAAGGTATAGTAATATTTCCTTCAATGACACTGTAAAATTGTGCTTGAAACCGGATGTTAACGAATCAGATTACAAAGTCTATATATGGACTAGGAAAAGGATACAATATTCTTAGGGAATTGCCCTCAGGGCAAAATAGCTTGATCTATGTTGAATCAGATTCATGGACTGCATCTAAGGTTGAAATCAATTTCTAAAGTGTTATCTGCATAATCAATTTTCCTGGTCATTCCAAAGGCAGTTTGCTGATGATTGGCTCAAAACATGGTTTTCAACATGTCAGCCAGATCTGAAACCAATAACAACTTCAAATCGGTTTGTCAAGGCAGAATGGTAACCGCAGCACTGGCAGCCTCAGATTGAGTTTGGCTGTAGTACAAACAAACTAATATCTCTATAGACTCCAGACTGAGATCCCATTAGCTTCTTCATTTCAGGCCTATAAAAGTGATTCAATCACTATTTCCCAGCACCGCAACACCTTCATGCAAATCAACTGTGAGATCTCACATTCCACAGGAATTCACACAAATCTATTTCACTTTCCTTTGGACATTGCTGTGAAAACAAAGGCCTGAATTGAAGATGTCTTTGACAAAATAAGTTATACAGGAAGTAAACATACTGTACAGTTTGGTACAGTAGTTTCTTGTTTATCTCTTCAGCTAATATTCTTAATAAGCTAATAAGTCTACAATTTCTGTTTCCAAACATACATTACACAAGTTCAAAAATGTGATGATTCTTATGAGTATATATATAATATATAAATAAGCACAGAGTTCAAAATGCATGTAGACTCACAATGTACAATCACTGTTTTAAGATGCTGCAATATTAAAAGTGAAAACAATTGTTACCTTTGAGAAAGTGTAAAGCTACTGTAAGTCTAACTGTCATCACAAATATAATTGGAACTTAAAAGTAGGATATTTGTTTTAAAAGCTTGTTAAAGGCTTCAGCTTTTAACTATGGAATCCAGTGACCCTCCTGGCACTATTCATCAGGGTTGTGCACCATTCAGAATTTAACTCAGAATGCCTTTTAAATTATAATCAAATCCCTGAATTTAAATGGAATATTAACTGAGGTAGCAAAGAATGTAAGAAAGTATTAATACATACTGTCATTTTTACACATAAAATTTTGTTGGCTTGAGTTTAAAAACAAGCTGAAAGTCAAAATGATAAAAAAAAAAAAAAATCACCTATTTTATTAATGCATGTTATAGATATTTTAGTGAAATAATTATCCATGAACATGTAAATTTTACATAAATGTCATAACTAGACCTTCTGGTGATAACAGCTTCTCTCTGGTGATGTATGCCAGACATTTTCAATGCTTTAGTAAGCTTGTTTATGTTTGAATCAAAATACAATTAAAAATCTATGTATATAACCAAGTTTCAGTCATAATTTTTTTTTGATAATCCCTTACACTCGGATGTGCATCACAAAATGGAAGACTATATCGGTACTTACGGTTATTGCAACTTTAAAAATTCTTAGGTAGATAGATAGATAGATAGATAGATAGATAGATTCAAATTCAACTTAAATTCTAACTCATAAACTGAAATATGGCCAATTTTGCCCAACCATGGTGCTCATATATACAAATTCACAGAAAGAGTGATGAGATGAGACCCTGCTGCTTTTTAGCTGCTTGACAATGTTGACCTGGTCAAATTTGCACTAAATTCCCAAGTTTTCTTCGCTGCTTCACACAGATGATGCTCTCCCCTCCCCTGACCCCGAGCCAGCCCCGCTAAGCTTGGGTGATGTGATTGATGCAGTGAAGGCAGCCTTTGAGCAGGCGGTACAGATCTCGACAACCGGCTCTGTACGCGAGGCCTTGGAGCAGGTTGTAGGTGAACTCACGCCACAGAAGACTCCAGAAGAGCAGTCACCAGTGGTAGAGACCGAGGTAGATTATACAACAGAAGAAGCAGCTAAAGAGGAGGTAGCGGTGCTCACTGCAGGAGAACCAGATGCCCATATGTCAGAATCAAGTGAACAGACATATGAGGAACCAGCTCAAGAAGGTTTGACTCAAGATATTGAGCCTGCAGAGGAGATTCAAGGACTGATACCTCAGGATGAGTCATCAGTTTCAGAGCCAGATGAGAAATCAGTTTTAAAACTAGGAGAGCTGGCCGATTCAGTTCAGGAACCAGTAGAATCAGTTTTGCAAGACCCTGAGATTGTTGAAGTGGGTGAAGCAATAACCGAGGAAAGCAATGCAGAGGAGTCACCTGTCCAGATGTATCCTGATACACAAAAAGAAAAACAATCAGAAAGAGGAGCTACGGAAATACAAGTTTTTGAAGATGAAGACGTAGAAGAGCCAGAACTGGGATTCATTGAGAAGGAAGCTCAGTTGTCTGAGATGGAGGAGAAGATTGCAGAGGGGGAAATAGAGAAAGTAGAAGTGACAATAAGCAGGGGACATGTTAAACTACAAGGACAACAAGAAGAAGAATCTATAGAAAGGCAAGATACAGAATGGGATAAAGAATCAGAGCATAGTCAAGATGAATGGCAGGCAGTAACAGCACAGATGGGCCCAGATGGTGGTATGGTTGATACGGATGAAGTAGAACAGGAAGAGGAAGAACAGGACATAGCTAAGACTGAAGAAAGTGTGACTGAAGTTGAAGCAAGGAGAGAGGAGGTAGAGGCACAGCTCCAGAAAGATTCAAAAGAGGAGGAGATTCATCCAACCGACAAAACAGTACTGGAGAAAACTCAACAGGAACCAGGTAATGAACTGGTAATTAATGTGCATTTACCACCCAAGACAACATTAAACCAATAAAAGTGATAAATTTCAACCTCCAAATACTAAATTACAATTTTTGTTTTGTTAGAGGCGTAAAATTTTCTAGACCAGTTGTACACCACAGCAGCAAATTATTTAGTTAGCTATGGTTTCCCAATTGTGATGGTATTTTTCCCTCCAAACCTAATGCAATTAGACTTTCACTGTCTGATCTTTGCACTTACAATAATACAGCAAAGGAACAAAGCTGCCTAAGGGCATCCCCTCAATTTATAACAGTGAAAAGACTCATAACATGTATCTCTGGAGATGACTGGCTCCTGGGTGCACTCTGAGTCATCCATCCACCATTAATTACACAGTCACGCTGAAATATACTGAAATACACAGCTCACTCAGGCTGTGCACGATGGGGATTTAGATGGTATCGCTTTATTTCAATTCTGGAGTGAATAGTCTTGTAGAATCTTCCTAAATAGAATAGAATAGAATAGAATAGAATAGAATAGAATAGAATAGAATGGTGTAGCAGAATAGCAGTTGTTTTCTTTAATCAAAGGATAAGTATCTTTTGGGAGTATGGAGCATAATTAAGCCCACACAAACATCTGCAAACACTAATAATATCTCCCTTACATGAGAAAAAGGTAACCAAAACAAACTGAAAGAAATGAAAAATGAAATACAATCTCCCATCAGTGTTATTTTATAGCCTGATGTCAGTATTCATATGTATTTGTACATTACATTTATGCATACATTTTACTATGTTTGGATATATGAAGCATACAATATGGGTGTATTAACAGAATTTAAAGCATAAAAAATATATACGAATTTTTTAATCTTTATATTGTAAATGTAATAGCATTCATATGCATTTGTACATAACGTGTACATATACATTATACATTGACATCATTAAAAAATAAAAGTATTTACATATGCACGACTTTTTTTTTCTTTAAATCTTTAAATATTGGTTACTTCTTCACCCCAGCCCAAACCTCAACAATATAAAAATGTAAAGTAATAGACAGATAAATATAGAGTGACAATTTAGTTACAATACATACACTCACACCCTATTAATACCGTCGATTCATAAACTTTTGTATGTCTCTTTTGTAAGCTGTTCATATGTACATACTATGATGACAATATGTTAATAACATTTTGGAATCTATACAAATATACAGAAATGTTTGCGTGTTAGAACCACACTCAATGTGCAAATACCCAGTACTACTGTATATTGAGTACTAATGAGATCATGTTGCATTTTAAGATCGAGTGAGAGTATGGTCTGTTTTGGTGTCTGTCCAAAACTCCAGAGCCTAATTTCTAATGAACCACTGTCCTATATGTTTCTGCTCCTGCTACTCCTGTGACCTACATACAGAAACACATTAATCCTTCTGAAACTAAGATACCCCTAAACCATAATTCCCACACAACATGGACTTTACCCTCCAATCCTCCTAAAAGCACTACATGCTCCACTGAGTCAAATGGCCTCTGTCACAGTTGGTTGTAGTCAGATAAAGCAGACTTTCTTCATTTCTGCGCATGGGATAAATTTGTGAATCAAATGTGCATCTGTTATAATTGATTTAGTGATTTGAAGATGTTTTATGAGAGTAAGAATTTCACTCTAGTCTTCATTAAAACCAGTCATTTGTTGTTTACCAATATCTTAGGCCATTTAAACCAAAGGTCTGGGTAGAAAATGGCCTCACATACAATATATAGTGAATAAAAGCAATTTAGCAAAAGTTTCTTGGTACCTTAATATACTGAGCTCTTTTATACCTTGTGTCTCACACATGTAAGTATTTGTGACCCTGAACCACAAAACCAGTCTTAAGTGTCAATTTTTCGAAATTGAGATTTATACATCATCTGAAAGCTGAATAAATAAGCTTTCCATTGATGTATGGTTTGTTAGTATTGGACAATATTTGGCCGAGATACAGCTATTAGAAAATCTGGAATCTGAGGGTGCAAAAAAATCTAAATATTGAGAAAATCGCCTTTAAAATTGTCCAAATGAAGTTCTTAGCAATGCATATTACTAATCAAAAATGAAGTTTTGATATATTTACGGTAAGAAATTTACAAAGTATCTTCATGGAACATGATCTTTACTTAATGTCCTAATGATTTTTGGCATAAAAGAAAAATTTATCATTTTGACCCACACAATGTATTTTTGGCTATTGCTACAAATATACCCCAGCGACTTAAGACTGGTTTTGTGGTCCAGGGTCATGTATACTGTGAGAGCGTCATTTTAAATTCCATACATATCCTCCAGCTCTCATCTCATCTTTCTGCTGCAATTTTCACCACTCTGTTAAATGTCTCCCCTATTTCACAACAGAGGTCACCATGGATACTCAGGGACCAATTAAGTTGCAGGAGCCTGTTATTACGCAGTCTAAAGCAACAGGCGGTGAGGCTTTTAATGACACAAATTCCCTGTCAAACCTTCAGTCGCCTGCTGTCTATAAATCTAACACAATGAATGTGTGGAAACCTTCACAGGTAAAACACATGAGGCCAGTGATGTAAACGAGATTATCACCTCCAGGGACCCGAACAAGAACAATCAGGGTGTACCGGTGTTGATGAACAATGTTGAGGAGCTCCCACCAACAACAGTTCTCAAACTGAAGCTTGGAGATACTGATGCACCAGTGGAGGAACATGTTGACTCTACACGTATGACAAAAACATAACTTAAACACACCAAAGAAAAACATTAGAATTAAAATGAAACAAACTAGAAAAAAAATATTTTTGAAAACACATACAACCTGTCATTACTGTTGTTTTATAGTCTGAGTACATTCTTCAATAACATCTATGCTGAAACATACTCTATCTATCTATCTATCTATCTATCTATCTATCTATCTATCTATCTATCTATCTATCTATCTATCTATCTATCTATCTATCTATCTATCTATCATTTTGGTCTATTAAAACTTAAAGTTCATTATTGTTGAAAACAATAACAAAATCACCTAAATTAAGGATTTACACAAACTAACTGTATATAGACATTTTGACATGGTTGCAAAATCGCAAATGTTATAAAAATAACTAGAAAATAAAACAGCATACTATTTAGATGTTGCCAGTCAGTATTTTCTAAAGGTCGAGCACCTGTCACTGACCATTTGTTTAAAAAAGATTTGAAGGTTTTCACTATTTTGTAGTCTATTCGTGGAAGGTGCCAGATGGTAGTCTCTATAGAGAGGCACACCTGCTCATTTCTCTTTTTTGATTTATTTAACTTTCTATATTTGACAGTACTTTCTCTTTCACGCTTCAGAGACCAAAGCCATAGGGCAGGAAGCATGGAAGATAGGAGCCATAGCAGCAGCTTTCTTTCTCATTCTACAAACTGCTGTCACCATTGTCTACATTCTGAAGTGCAGGAGAAAGCCAAATAGGTTTGTGTGTGCTTTGTAAGACTATAAGGAGTTTTGAAAGGAGAAGTGGTTATTGGAACATCACTACAATAACTGATGAGATATACAATATATATACAATATAGACATACATCTATACAGAGTGTTAAGAAGTACACTTTACACACACACACATACAGAGAGAGAGAGAGAGAGAGAGAGAGAGAGAGAGAGAGAGAGAGAGAGAGAGATGATTTTATTAAAAGTGACCTACAGAACAAGATACCTATGACTCAAACCCACAAGTGAACTATTGGAGTTTAATGAAGTTTAGTAATTTTAGTTTTATGTCTGATAGTTTTGAAATTGGTGGAGTTGGTGAGAGTTTTATTGTTTTTAAAGACATCTCCCATGCTCACCAAGGCTACATTTATTTAATCAGAATAGAGTGAAAACAGCAATTTATGAAATATTATAACAATTAACTTTCTCTATTTCAATATATTTTAAAATCACAATTCTTTGATTAATAGAATTTATTGAAACAGAAATCTTTTCTAACATTATAAATGTCCTTACTGTCATTTTATTAATTTAATGTGCCCTTGCTAAATAAAAGTTCATTCAAAAAAATAAAAATAATAATAAATAATAAAATAATAAATAAATAAGCAATTATTGACCCCAAACTTTTGAACAGTGTGAAATAAATAAATAAAAATAAAAACAAAAATAAATATAAATAAAATATACACTATGAATTTTATTTTATTTATATTATCATATTTGTGCTCCTAAAATGTTATGTAACTTTATATTACTTTTATAACATACTTTTAGCAGATAACTGCAGTTAAAACTAACGAGCTGTCTTCTGGGAAAAAAATATTGATGACTTACAGTGCATTTGCCAAAGTTTTTTCCCCACAAAATGCTCCCTCCAGCATTGAAACAATGATATGTGAAAAGTGGGGGACACATTATAAGACTTATTGTGACTCATGAATATTTTATGATGATATAACGTTTGCACTGTGGGTGAGTGTGTGGGAGAATGGGTTGAATTTAGAGATTTCTAAAAATTATAATGATTGAATGAGAACGGTCCTCGCCCTAATACCACCTGCCTCTGGCTAACAATTGATTGTGAATACTGAAAGATCTAAAGTTAATATTCCATATGTTTGTTGGCAGCAGTGTGACCTCAAAGAACCTGTGTGCTGGAGGAACTGGATGTATAGAATGTGATGCAAACAACACAGATACCACTATTCCAGTCGATGAGCAGTGAGTATATATGACCACACACATATTATGAGGAACGTAAACACACACATACACATATGCATTGTGACAAATTGTTTGTGCTTTCAGAACTGCTGTAGACGACCTTCCAGAGTACTCAGAGGTCCAACAAGAGGACGTTGCTATGACAACCATCCCACTGGATTCCACAGAGAAGAATTCATCCTATGACCCCATAACCTCTGTTGTTTAGCATTGCTGACCTTAAGGAGTATGACTCTAGATGTGCAAGTGTGTGTGTAAATGACTGAGTGTCTGACTGTGTGATCGTGTGTGTGCCTGTATGTGTATTGAATGGTCTGGTTATCCTTGACAGCAAATGAAAACAGCAAACTAAAACGACCTGCTATTTGTGGGAAAAGCAGAGCACATATTATTTTTTAGGTTGGGTTCTCATTTAAAATGTCTAAAAATTCTGGGAAAAAGATAAATGTACTTGAAAAGCAAAACTGCATAAAATATTAAGGCTTGTTTTCAGAGAATATATTTAGAATTTAGTTTTATTGAGTTTTTTCTTCTTTAAAACATCTAAACTTTAACATGGTTTATGCTTAAAATGAATACACAAACAAAATATTTGCCCATGGGGTGAGAGAAATAAACTTGACTCAATATATATTTTGAGAAAAACAAGTTTTATTATATTACACAGTTTTGCTTTTCAAGTATATTTATCTTGTTTTATAGATGTTCAGATGTTTTTACTGAAAAAAACAAAAACAAGACAAAATAATTTTGAACAAATGTATGTCCTACACTCGTAAATTTAAGATTTATGCATTTGAGTTGAGTATGAAATTCCATTCATTTGGATTATACAGTTTTAATAACAACAACAAAAACCTAATAAACTTAACGTAATGCATATTTGTCAGTCATACATAAATTATGTAACAAACAAGAAAGATTTAGTTTATTATTATGTATAAAGTTTATTTTTAATTATTTCCAAATATATTTTATTTAAATCATAAAAGTCATAAAATCTTATTTTAAAATGTTCACATTGCCTAGGATTAGTCAATTGTGAAAACACTTTATTCAGTTAAGAATATGAACATGGTTAAAATATGCTGTGGAACAATCAATATTCAGTTAAAATGTATGAGACTGAAACAAATTAGATTTATTGATCATGTAAAACTGGTTATTGTGTATTCATCCATTTCATTTTATTTGTACTATTACAATGACCTTTTTGTTTCTTGATTCATTAATGTATCACAGGCAAATAGGGATCACATTAATTAATTATTATTATTATAATTATTTTTATATAAAACTGTGTAATCCTAATGGATGGAAATTGTATATGCAATTCAAATACATACATCTTAAATTTAGGCCTTAATAATTTTTGGATTTTGATTTTCTACTGTTTGATATTGATGAAGCAGAATAATAGTTTCAATTCACATAAATTTATTGCATTAAACAATTTACGTTTCCTTGTAAATGTGTATGAAATTTCATAGAAATATGTTTTAAAAGTTGTTTAAGTTTGGCATATGTACTAAGAGTTCAGAATTAAAAACAATTCAAATGTTATGTCTTTCTATGTTTCCTGCACAACCCTTTCGTAACAGACATAAGACACGTGTCTTTTCTTTAATAAATGGTTTGTTT
Source organism: Tor tambroides (assembly GCA_021397915.2). NCBI lineage: Eukaryota > Metazoa > Chordata > Actinopteri > Cypriniformes > Cyprinidae > Tor > Tor tambroides. The sequence continues at coordinate 39,075 of JAFVLL020000780.1, forward strand.
CTGTCCACTGTTTTGCCTGTTATGAAAACAAAGACCACTATCAGACCTTTGAAAAGGTCAAACCAACAGACGCAAATGTAGAGCCACATTCATTGAAGAGGAAAGAAAGTTGTAAGCTGTGTTTTTACCCTTTCTCTCTCTCTCTCTCCTTTCCCTCTCTCTACTGGCTGCTGATCACGGGATGGAGGGATCAGAGAGATGAGTGCAGTCAGGAGGGGTGTAAGTATAAAAGAGTTGGCCAGGGGGCAGCACAGGGGGGCACTACGATACAGGAGAAAGAGAGAGAGTGTGAGCAAAAGAGTGGGGCAGAAAAGAGAGAATGGATGATATAAGGTACATAGTTTAATTTTATCTTTCTTTTCTTCTATCTTTTTTTTTACTCTTTAATTCACTGCATTGCTTGAAGACTGACATTGTGTCCCACTAGGGCATGACATGGATGAATCGTTGTATAATAAATCAGTTCAAAATTTATGAGCATAGATACAGGATCTTTTTGCCATCATAAGAGTCAAGATGACAAATCGATGAAGGAAATAATTTATTTTATTCTGTAAGAACCATTAACACAATCCATATGTGGGTTTGCTCATGTGGACATAACTAGTCAGAAAGTTAGACAGCTTGAGCTTGTGAAGTTGGAACAGTCTATATCCTCAGATGTTTCCAGAATGCTGCTATACAACTGCAAGTCTATACTACTTCAAACAACTAAAAATAAAAAATACAATATTAAAGAGAGAGAGAGAAAAAATCATCCGTTGCTTTCCATTGTTTCTCTTTGACAGGGTAATATATTTCTTAGATTTTTCAGATCTTCTGCAGTAGGATCTTAGTGGGCACATTTTTGCACTTTTCTCTGAAATAATGATTTTTTTTTTTTTCATTATTATTATTGGTTCCACTAACAGTTAGAACCAGAGTGGGTTACTTATTTTCCTGAAGCAAACCATAACATGTAATGAATAAAGTAATGAATTCAAATGATTAAATTATTAATACAAGATACATTTTCTGAAAACGATTCTTAATATGTTTTAACATTTAACTTCTTTATTTATCTTTTATTTTGATGTTTAAATACAATATATTGTTTCTTGGAAAAGAGACAAAATTTATTTATTTTTTTGTAAAAATAATAAATAAATGAATAAGTGTTCTAATTGAATAGTTTGCTAATATTACAAGTACAAACTGCATGAACGACTAAACAGCTGATTTTTATGACTGATAAATATTTGCCATATTAACTTAAGTTTCACAACCTATGCACTTTTAGAGGGATATTTTAAGCTGCCATATATTACTCAACCTTATGCTGCTCCAAACCTGGCATCTCCTGTTGTATTCCACAGACAAAATAAAGTTATACAGGTTTATAATGACATGCAGTTGAGTAAATGACAGAATTTTAATTTTTTTGGGGTGATCCATCCACTTTAAGCATATTTTAATGCATGTGGGCCCATATATGTCTTTCCAGGATGTGGAAGAGTGTGTGTTTAGTGCTAATGTGCGTTGTGCTGACGCACGCTCAGTTCCCACGTCAGTGTGTGACACCAGAAGGTCTGCAGAGTGGCACCTGCTGCCCATCACCTACTGGACTGCCCAATGATGAGTGCGGGTCCAGTACTGGGAGAGGTCAGTGTGTGTCAATTGCTGCTGACCGCCGCCCACATGGGCCTCAGTATCCTCATGATGGGCGGGATGATAGAGAACGATGGCCACTGAGGTTCTTTAACAGGACCTGCCAGTGTAACGGAAACTTCAGTGGATTTAACTGTGGGCGATGCCGACATGGCCTGACGGGGCCAAACTGTGATCAAAGAGCCACCGTGGGTGAGGACAGAAATATACACAATACAGATATGCACTGGAAATACATACAATATGTGATGTTTGTGTGCTTTGATTTCTTTCTCATCTGTGTTTGTTTGTGTTCTCAGTGCGACGTAATGTCATGCAGATGTCTGCAGATGAGAAAAGAGCCTTTGTGAATGCTCTAGACCAGGCTAAAAGAAGCATCCATCCTGACCTGGTCATCTGTACCCGTCGCTATCAGGAGATTTTTGGCCCTGATGGAGCAAGTGTGCAGTGTGAGAACATCACCATTTATAATTACTTTGTCTGGACCCACTACTATTCGGTCAGTAAGACTTACATGGGTCCAGGCCAGCAGAGCTTCGGAGGTGTGGATTTTTCTCATGAAGGACCAGGATTTGTCACTTGGCACCGGTACCACCTGTTGCAACTGGAGAGAGACATGCAGGTGAACCAAAATAGATAATGCAGGAAACAGAAATATAAAACCTGTTAAATAATGTCATGTGATTCCAAAATGTGTGACTTTCTTCTCCTATCAAACACAGAGGGAGATTTTAAAGAATGCATTGGTTGCTATTTTCCAGGCAAATGTAATGAATGGGGATTGGAGATTTCAAGCTTCAAAAAAAGCAAAAAATATCATAAAAGTTGTTCATATGACTCATACCCTGTATGTCAAGTTTTCTGAAGTCATACAGTAGTTTGTTTGTCGGAGAAAATGGCAGATTCGGCGTTGTGATTGGTCAGAACACCTGTCAATCAAACTCCATGAGAAGGGTCAATAGGGCCACTATTATGAAGCTTCGACATTCTTTTTAAAGCTTGAAAGCGCCAGTAGAGAAGCACAAACTACAATATGTATATACAGTCAGGCCAAAATGTATTCAGACACCTTCAACATTTCTCACATTATCACAGTTTATTCGCTATAGTTTAGAAAATGGTAATAAAATATGACAAGAACTGTGTCAGAACAAATTCATCTTGATAATGTCAGATAACTTTGATAGAAAGGTATGGAACAAAACATGGTCAAGTCAGAGTGTCAAATCAAATTTTTGGTCCCAAATTTGTATCAATTTTACTGGTTGTCCACTTAAGAAGAATTTTTGGGTATAATATAATATGTTTACTTTATTTTGCTATCCTCACTTGAACTATAGTGTCCTGTACCCACTAGTAAAAAAATATCAAAAGTTATATCTGGTGTCTGAATAATTTTTGATTTGACTGTATATATATATATATATATATATATATATAAAGGGAGAAAAGTCATGCTTTGGTACATCATATGTCATAAAAAGTTATAATTATGGCATGTAAACAGTCGAAAGTATGATATAATTATGACATAATTATGACATAAGTTGTAACTTTTTATCTCATAAAGTATGTCATAATTTTGACTTTTGTTATAATTATGATTGACCAGTTGATGATTTTTTATGTGGCAGAATTTTGTTTAATTCATTTAATTTATTTTATTTAGTTTTCATTTAAAAATACACCATAATATACTAAGAACCAATTTACTTGGGACCTAGGACTTTTTTTCAGAGACTGTATCTTTAATTAAATTTAATCTCTTTACCTTGTTTTTCCTTTTTCATTGTTTTAAGCATAATCCTCTGAAATTTTGTTAGATGTATATGCTTTATTCTGGAAAAATCAGTTTGGCAAGTCTTATTATCTTGTGCAGTGAGCAGAAATACCAACTATTCCCCATTGATAGAAGAATCCGCTAATGGGACATGTTGGGATCCACATGTGTGTGTGTGCACAGGACATGCTGGGGGACCCGTCGTTTGCCCTGCCGTACTGGAACTTTGCAATAGGAGGCAGCGAGTGTGATATCTGCACTGATGACCTGCTGGGAGCTAGAAGCAGTTTTGACACCAATGGCATCAGTTCCAACTCTGTGTTCTCTCAGTGGAGAGTCATCTGTGAGAGTGTGGAGGAGTATGAGACACTGGGGACCATCTGCAACAGTACGACACACTCACACAACATACCAATAACACACACTGCCTCTCTATACATCACACAAACACATACAGTACACACAGAATACTGCAAAAACACACGTCTAATTTTGTGTCCTCTCCCTGGTGGGAGATCTGTGAGAGTGTGGGGGAGTGTGAGACATTGGAGACCATCTGCAACACTAAGACACACACACACACACGCATTCCAAGACCTAAGACTGCTCACATGCTGTTTGAACTAATCCTTTGAGGCATTTCAAGAGCTCAGAAGAAAGATCAAACCTTATATGGGCAAAACGATTACAATCATGTGATTGTATTTGCAAGTGACTCACGATTGCAGACAAGGTGAATAGTATAATATTCAATCTTATGATGCTTCTTTCTCACAATCTGCAGGACCCCATAAAGAGATTTGGTTCATGGGTCAAAAACAAATAACAAATTGTGATTTAAAAAAATCTAGGTAAAAAACATGCATTATTATTCATGTTCATTTCATATGGTTAAGAAAAACTTTTACAACATTTTTAAGAAAACTTTCAATTGAATAGCTCTAAAAATGTAATGTGGTGCAACCATCAAGTAAAAAGTTATAACATAATTATTTTCCTTTCACCATGAATACATGTGAGTATAAACCAATATTACTGTATTTTTATTATTGAGATATTATAATAGTTTGTATTAATATTTTGCAACAGTTTTAATTTTTCTGTGTTTAATTTTTAATTTTGCGTTTAATTTTAATTTCAGTTTGTGTTAAAATTTTCTTGTGAGTTTTTGACATTTTTAGTAGCTTTTTATATTTGCCTATAAAGTTTTTATTCAGTACTATATAATTGTACTATATACTTTTTTATTTAAGTTTTAGGTTTAATTATTATAGCACATCATGTTAAACTAAATTATAATGAGAAATGCTGCCTTGGCAAATAGCTGAGATAAATAGATTTTCTATCTTATTGTTTTCTTTTATTTATTTAATTTTATCATTTATTTTATTTTAGGTAACAAATATGTTTTTTTGTGCAGTTTTAGTTACATACTATACTTACCTTTTTAAAAACATTTTTCAAAATAAAAATAATTTTTACAAATATTATAAATTTTGGGGGGATTCGATTTTACAACCTAAACAAATCTTAACTCATAAAAAGTTTATGTGACATTTTACCAGACATTGCCCTTGACACACAGTCGTGGTGGTCTTTAATAATGAGGGTCTTTAATTATCAAACTTTCTCAAAAGTTATTAAAGTTATTTACCTCCTCTGGCTGGTGTGCATTCAGGTACAGAAACAAGTCCAATCAGAAGAAACCCTGCTGGTAATGTGGCTCGACCCATGGTTCAAAGACTACCAGAACGACAGGATATCACTGACTGTCTAGAGCTGAACACTTTTGACACACCACCATATTACTCGACTTCTTCTCAGAGCTTCAGGAACACTATTGAGGGTATGATACACTCGCAACTGCAGATAACACTACTTTTTAAAAAAGTTTTTTGAAAAATGTTTGGAGCCACAGACAAAGAGACTAGCACACCAAACAACCACCTGCATACACTCTTAAAATCGAGGAGACTTTTAATTGGTGTTCTTGTGTGTCACTAGGTTACAGTGCTCCCCAGGGAAACTATGACCCAGTAGTGAGGAGTCTGCACAACCTGGCTCATTTGTTTCTCAATGGCACAGGTGGACAGACTCACCTGTCACCAAACGACCCCATCTTTGTCCTCCTTCACACATTCACTGATGCCATCTTTGATGAATGGCTTCAGAGACACACTGCTGGTAAACACACACACACACACACACACACACACACACACACACACGCACACACATGCACACACACACATATAGTACATACACACATAACCAAAAAGAGCTTCATCTTTCAGCTGTATTGTAACTAGTGTTCTCTGTTCTTATACAGCAGGAACTGTGCTTTATCCTGAGGAAAATGCTCCGATTGGGCACAACAGAGAGTTCAATATGGTTCCTTTTTGGCCACCAGTCAGAAATGCTGAAATGTTTGTCACCGCCCCAGAAAACCTGGGCTACATCTATGAGGTTCAATGGCCAAGTGAGTAACCTGTGATAGCAACACAGCAATAAATAAATAAATAAAAACGATAGATAGATAGATAGATAGATAGATAGATAGATAGATAGATAGATCAGTTTTTAAAAATTTTCAAAAATCATGTTTTTTTATTCTGCATTCCAATTAATATCAATCAAACTGCTGTTGGGTTGTTTTGATTAAATAATAATAACTTAAAAAATACAGCTAACTAACACAATAAAACACAATAAAAACATGATAACAATAAAAACATGATTTTTGAAAGTTTTTAAAAATGGAGTTATCCGTTTTTGCAAATAAACTCTCTCTCTCTCTCTCTCTCTCTCTCTCTCTATATATATATACACACACACACACGCACACTTCAGACTAACAGATCAGCTGCTACTATAAACTAATATAGAAACAAGATTAACTACTAATTAAGGACTGAGATCCTTATTTGGAATCAGTAATGACTGAATGAGATTGGCCTCATTCCAAACTAATAACTGACAAATTATAAAGAATTACCAATTAATTACTAATCACAACATTAACATCTGTCTGAAATATGAGCAATTGTCTTTTTTACTCTCATTTTGTTTATCAAATGCATTAGTAATTACTCAGGTGTTACCTGGTAACTCTTCAAGAACTTCTCGTGATCTGGACCATTATTTTGAAGAGAAAAAAAAGGTTCTTTACTTTAAAATAATAGTCCATTAGTAGTTCATGCAGAGTGACTAAGTAACACTTGAGTAATTAGTAATGCCTTTTATGACCATATTCAGAGAAAAAAAGACAATTTATTATGTCTCGGACACGTCAATGTTGTGATTAGTAATTAACTGGTAATTCTTTATAATTTGTCATAGTTAATTATTAGTAATGAGGCCAGTCTCATTCAGCAATTACTGACTGCCTAATAAAGAACTCTCAGACCTAGATCTACTATTATTTACTGGTTAGTTAATCTTGTTCCATATTAGTTTATAGTAGTAGCTGAAGTGTTAATGTAGCACTGCTCATCAGTCGTGCATTATTTTCTGCATAGTTACCTATTAATGATGGACTATTATTCTGCAGTGTTCTTTCTGGAAAGCTTTAACTGAACTAACTGAAAGTCATACTTAATTGAAATAATAGTTCACCCAAAAATGAAGATTGTCGTCATTTACGCTCATCTTTTTTTCTGCTGCACAACACAAAAGTAGATCATTTAATTAATATCCAGCTGTGTGAATTGAGTCTAATGGCAGTACATTATGACTCACTTTAACACTTAATGAAGTACCCAAAATTGCATGCTAAAAAAGTCCATGTGGCTCGCTGATCATTTTTCAAGAGCTCTGTTCAGTTTAAATCATTTTTAACAGTAAAATTGTCGCAGAAGCCATTGATCTGCTGTGTGCAGTTCAGTAAGAGGAAGAAAACTTAACCTGCCAGTGTCGGATCTTCCCACTCTTCATTACATTGGTCTTTTTATAAATGAATTCTCTGGATATTTAACATGTAATTACATTATAGTCTGTTGTGAATACATGTAGGGCAAGTGCAAATGATAAGCCAAGCTATTAGGCTAATTAGGTATCTGTATGCTATGCTAGTATGTAAGCTAACAAAGACATTTATTGTCGTTATAACATAGTCCATGGCAATTCCTTTTCATATGAATGACATCATTTGATTTCACAATAAATCACCACCTCATAAAATTCTTTTGCTTTCTCATGAAATCGGGCTGGATTTTGTAGTAATCATGCTAAAAGAAGTACCCATTAAAAGTTTTTTGAGCCAATGGGATCTCATTTTTCAGCAGTACCCGATTTGTCATGACACCAGTTTAAAGTAAGTTAGCAAATCAGTGTCAAAGATGCATTTCTGCCACCTACTGGACTGGAGTGTGAAGTGCATACAGGAGAGCAATTGCGGCCACAATCATAGTGTACAAATAAAAAATACTGTTGACCTTTATAGATTTGTGGTTTGATACATATAAACACAAAATCTCTCTCTTTCTCCCTTGCCAGCTCGGTCATACACTATTTCAGAGATCATCACCATAGCCATTGTTGCTGTGGTTCTTGTTGCGGTTGTGGTGGGCGGAGTCATTGGGTGTGCTGTTCGGGCACGTTCTTACGGCTCAGCTGAGGGCCTGGAGCCGCTGCTAGGAGAACAGTTCAGGCGTTACACAGAGGATGAGCGGCATGCTTCTCAGTCTGTGGTGTGACTGAGAAACTCAAAAAAAAAAAAAAAAAACCACATCTTAAATATTTTTATTTCGTTGAACTGTGCATCCACACTGTACTGAAGGAGTCTGAATTATGAATTATTAGCATTCAAAAGCATTGTAAAAGCATTGTTTTGTTGACACAGGGGCTTAATTTATGACTATTCATTATCAGATTTTTAATGTCCAGAGAGACACTGAGAATACAGTCATATGTGCCTATAAAACACATATAATGTGTCATTTTACATTTATGCACTGCTTATGAATGCCCTATGAACACATGACTTAAGTTTATTGTACAGTGTGACCTATTTTATATTACTCTGGTATGAAAAAAACTTTCAAAATTCATTAAGGTTTGATTTTTGTGTACTTTCAATTTTATTTAAAAGTGCAGATGATTTAGCAGCAACTGCAAAAGAGACATTTCAAATAGTTTCAACTTTTAAGTAAGTTTTATATACACTGTACTAAATTATTATATATAATATACTGTTATTTTTCAGGGAAAAAAATTCACCTGGTTACCATAAATTGAAAATATTGTTCCTGACATTGGTAATACACAGACCTATGACATGGTTCATGTAATGTCAAAATAGTGTTATGATTAATAATCATAATCCATCAGAACAAAATTGTAAGTGTCCAGAATAAAAAGTGTCTCATGGCAAAACAAAGTGGGACAACAGACAGACCCTCACAAATAATTCAGCAATTTTTGAACAAAACATACTTTTCTGTAATTATCATTCAATAATTAAAATAATAATTAAGAACTAGGTTTTGTGTGTTTGCATTCTGAGTCTTTTATGTTTAAGAGGAGCATTTTCATTTCCCAGAGATGAATTGGATGTTAAAGCGTGATCCACTGTATCCACTGCGATGCATGATTGTGATGCAAATGAAAACATTTGGAATGACAACTACCCTTGTGGCGTATATTAACATTTGATTTTCTGCTGATATTTAAAGGGCAATCAATCATGAAACATATTCGTCCCACTTCACCCTATGTCACCCTATTTACAAAGAAATAACCCATAAAGTCTGTTTCTGACCTTTTTCCATCACTATAGGGAGTGGCAATAATGACCAATTCAGCAAGCCATATCATGTCATGCATGCCATTGCTACTTAGTCAAATCCTAGAAAATAAAACAAAGAAAATAAAAGGAAGAACTTCACTGTAGTTAAAGGGCACACTGAGCAAAACTTGGAAGTTTCAGCCATAATACAGTAACAGGTTTTCAGATCACATCCCATCACTTTAAACCTTCATCTGGTCCCTCTGCACTGCTGCCCCTTAGTGGTCCAAAAATAACTGCATCTTTTTCATTAGTTCAGAGGTGCTCAGTCCTACTCCAGGAAATCTTCTATCTCAGAAAGTTCAGTTCCAAACCTTATCATATACACCTGAATCAGCTAATTAAGATGCAATAATCAGAGAACAGTGTGTTTGAACAGAGTTGGAGCTGAACGTTGCAGGACAGTATAGCTCTCTAGGATCTGGATTGAGCTGCTTGAAACAATTTGACACACTTTATCAATCACCAAAAGAGATCTTCAACCCTCATTACTTGTGAAATTTAAACTAATGATTAAAAATTGTGTAAATTGTGGATCATTTTTTAGCAAAACCATTTTGTTTAAATGGTGAGCAAAGAAGAAAGGACAAACACAGATCTTACTTTTCTTTTTGAAAATGCTTTATTAAACTACCTCTATAAATACAACAATGCCAAAAAAAGCTTTAAACAAACAATGCGAAATAGAAAGTAGTTCTAAGTAGATCTAAAAAAAAAAAAAGAAAAAAAAAAAGATAAGAATATTTTGGCAATAACATTCTACATTATCTAAATGTCCTCTGCAGAGGTCAACTTGTCTTGTTCATTTGTCTTTTAGTAACAAGAAACAAGTCTAAAAATGGAGGAAAAAATGCAACACATGTAGTGTTTATGAAATGATTGCAAAAGAAAGAATGTTTTGCCAATGAATGCATGATTAATTCAGGCCAGTATTTACTCCACACTGGCAACTTAGAGCCACATTTATATATCCACACATACACACATTCGCATTAGTTGAACACTTTGGCAAAAAAAAAAGACGTTTTTGTTGTTAAACTCTCTAAAGCACATATAATGAGATGGAAATATCTTCTTAAAATATATTATAGCATTTCCTCTTACTTCATACACAAATACATTGTACTGTATATATTAAATATATCCTGACTGCTTCTCTCATAATAAAAGATTAGATTAGATTATTCAGATAGAGAAAAACTACTGGGGATGGTTCACTTTTCTCAAAAACACACAGATATGCCATATCTGAGAGAGAGTGTCCTCGATGATGGCGGCAGTGTGTAAAAATGTGTCTCTAGCTTACGTGATGTGAACTGCATGGATTGTCATTCTTTGTTTGGTACATTGTGAAGTTTTCCCCAAACTTTCACTCAGTCTCTTCTAAAAAAAAAAAGAGGCTATACTTAATAAAACATCAACTCTGTTAGAACATGAAACACATGAAAGCATAATACAACATAAAGCAGCACTCTAACACTCAGAGCCCCCATAGAAACAACAGTATAACACAAAAAAAGAAGAAAAAAACTTGACTTTCTGAAAGAAAATAGGACAGAAGAGGCACTGTGGTATCACAAACAGTGTTTAAGAGGTCACTTGACAGACAGCAGTCTGAATAAAGGCACATGTGACATACGCAGTCCTACAGAAGGCATAGTGGTGGCATACAGCAGTCTTCAGAAGGACGTTAATATGATATACAGCAGTCATTGAAAAGACAATGAGGATATTAACTGGTTCTCTAAGCTCCCTGGTTTCAGTTTGGTCCAGTTCATTCCAGTTCTAGGAGTATCAAAATACCCCTAAAAAGACAAAAGTGCCTGTTCACACACATATTGTAAAGCATATACATACACAAGAACTTCTAACACCCTAAAATGTTTAAGTGCACCTCAGAACAGTCATCATTGCTAACACATACCATACTACAGTAGCTACACAACATGGAGTGTGATCTACAAAAATGCAGGGTTAGAACTGCGAAAGAAAACAAAAACTACAAAACTCGATGGACCATCTGCTGCGCATCTATAGGAGGAATTAGGAGGGGGGATGAGAGTATCGCGCCATTAACCTGATTTTATTCTGCAACTCAAGGTCTGCAACTCAAGACCGTTAATAAACAACATGAACATAATTGGTTCAGTGGTAAATGGGACAGTACTTCAGATGTAATTTGTATTAATGGCACAAAAGCGGATATGAGGGAGCCTCTGCTCTCCTAATGATGCACATAAGACTTCACAGGACTGGATGCTGGGAGTCACAGTAGTGGTCTGAAAAATATGGGTTGGTCATCAACTAACACAACCAGTACAAGTAAGCAGAAATAAGTGCTGTATCTTAAACCCAGCTACTTTTTTGTCAGTCCAGTTTGTGCATTTAAAACATATTAAAGGGATAGTTTACACAAAAATGAAAACTCTGAAAATCACTGAAAATAATTTACTCATGTCATTCCATACCTGTATGACTTTCTTTCTTTTGTAGAACACAAAAGATGTTGGTAACCATTGACTTCCATTGTATGGGGAGATCTCAAAATATCTTTTTTCATGTTCCACCAAGAAAGGTAAGTTACACAGGTTTGGAAAGACATGTAATTTCATGTTTGGGTGAACTATCCCTTTAACAGGAAACAAATGTTATCCAGCATATATCCGACTGACTGAAAAACTTGTCTTTTTCCAGTTTTCTTGAACACTCAAACTTATTTTGCCTCTGAGAGTGTGAATGAAAACAGTGTTTGTCTATCTTCCAGTTTAGAGAAGAAAAATATCCTCTAGACAATAAAAACAACATCTTCAAACCAACTAAACAGTACAATCTTAAAATAATCTAAATATAAAAATGCATAAGCAAATAAACAGTTAAGGCGGAAAAACGAATGCAGGTATTTGCATATAGACTCGCGTGCAGGAAACCCATTGGACGGAAGATTCCGACGTCTTCAACACATTTTGCAAGTATATGTTATAAACTCAAAATACAGCATTTTCATGAAACACTTTAAGTCTTCTACTTCTGCGGTTGTTGAAGTTCCTGCTCAGCAGATTTTTGTTCATTTTGCAGTTTTTCTTCATAAAACAAAAGTAAATGCACTAGAGCATACAGAGGCATTAAATACGTTCTTTTTAAAGTCCACAAAAACTACAACGTTCCTTCAGTATTCTTGTGGGCGTGAATGCAGAGGAGCGGTATTAGGAGTGTGCGGCGACAGGAACGCTCTGGCTCACGATTCTCAGCTGGAGTGTGTGGGGAAGACGGTGATATGTCAGTAGGTGTGCTTCTTCTGCAAGTCTTATTTTGAATTACTTCATATGAACATATCACTCAGAGTCAGTCCACAGCTGTACTGGTGATCGGCTAGTATACAAGACCTCTGCAGGATGATAAAATACGCAAACGAGCATGCGAGAACAGGAATTGTCATTCATTCAGTCGTGTGATGGCTTTGGAAATCAGCAAGTGTTGTCAATTCCTTTAGGAAGTCAAACTGACAGACTGCTTCCTATTGATCTAAAGGGAAAATAGGTGAAGTTCTGGTCACATTGCAGGGTTTGAGTCCATAACTTATAACACAAAAGTCTACCTGTCTTGGTAAGTTAATCAGTAGCATATAAAAGTGGTTTTGGTCTAGGTCATACGTCTGGATTAATAAATGTGGGCCAGAGGGGCTGATGAAGTTGTGAATAAATTTAGCAGAAATCTACATCCTTGCTGACAGCATCTAATCTAAAGGCTTCCAGGGAGCTTCACACGAGTCAGAATGTGTTCGTTTTGTTGTATGTCAGTTTCACTCTGCGTGGTTCAATTAACCAGCAGACCTCATAGATGTGGCGTAAATGTCTGATGGCCTGTGGCGATGCTGTGTGTGTAATTGTAAGTTGCTGTGATTGATGCTGTGGGTGTCTCAGTAGGTCTGGTATACATCATGAATGGGCATCTGGAAGGTGGCAGCGGCAGGGAAGGCCTGAGGCATGTACCCAGCGTACCCTCCATAGGTTGCAGCGGCTGCCACAGCGGCGTTCTTCTGCAGCGCTGCCAGCGTGGCGGTGTTGGCGTGGGCGGCGATAGGCATGTAACCGGCTCCATACAGACTGGCAGCTGCAGCCGGGATCCTCTGCACATTATGAGCCATAGCGTAGACGGGAGTTATAGGACGACCCTGTGAGAAAATGAAATATAATACTGTTACACCGTATCCTAACTAGATACAATAAAGCAACGATAAATAAAGTGTTTTTGACAACGACCGTGAAAGCGGGTAGCTTGGTTTTTATTTCTGCGCTGTCATGATGGGTAGTGCTGCCTAGAGTGAAATCTCAATGGTGCCAAACAGAATACTGTATGTGAATGGAGGGTTTGTCATTCTCTGCTCATAGATTAAATAAAACCTGGTCCAATTTCCCTCCACAGCAAATACATTTGCATATTAAAGGGTAAGTTTGCAGATTTTCAACCAGCTTTGCATTTTTACAATGTCGACAGTACACAGTAAATGAACAATATGTATTACCATATTTTTCTGGTATCTGCACCAAGATTGATGTTATTTGTCAGCAAAAATCAACTGTCCGACATGGACTTTGACAGCTCCGGGGCTTTTGTGAAAACTACAGATCACACGGAGGAATTTTTGTATCCTCACTCATTGATGTTATGATCATGCCCAGTGCATTACGAGTGCTGAAATTTTCGTACCTTTTCCGTCACATCTCCTTTTCTCTGTACTCTCTAGTTGTGTACCACCGATTTAAAAAAAAAACATTTTTTTACTGCATAGAGAGTCAACTTTTATTAAAACTCCATCTTACCGGTGGTGAATTATCCCTTTAACAGTTCAATAAATTTCTTTAAATGATTTTTACTTTGGCTGTATGAACACAAGATTAAAACAGATTTCCATACAGTTGTGAAGGCGATATTCAATACAATTTTGACTAGATGTTGTTTATTTTTGGTCAGTATTGGTATTCTTTTTCTGATAATATTTGACAAATTCAATATCTCTTTATTTTTGGCTGCTAACAGTCTTTTAATGTGGTGAATTCTTTAATTACAGGCTGCAACATACTATGCTCATCGGGATTCATATTTTTAGTATTGGCCTCCTTCTAATTCATGAGTTGGAATTTTAATTGAATAGAAAGTTGAACTGGAATTTGAACTGGAATTAGAGGAAGTGGAATTTATAATTACTGTTCAAAGAAATGTAACATACTAGCACAGATATATCTTTGTTTTTCTGTAAGGTCTATAAAACCTTCAAAATTAAAGACTATTTCAACTTTTAGACAAGGCTTTTCAACTTCCTTTTCAAGTTAAAAATTACACTTACTGAAGTTACAAGAATTCCTTTCAATTTCAGTTCCAGTTCTGCTTTTTTAACTCAAATATTTGCTACTGCAATTCAAATCTCAAGGTAGCAGTGTCAGTTGGATCTTAAAGTGTAAGAAAACACTAAAGCTCCAGGCTTCATCAAGTTCCTCATAATTGTACAATAATGTTTTCATTGGCTGTTGATATAGCATAGCATTTTCACTTTCAGTGTGGACACACAATTAAGCTCATGGTGTTAGAATTATGTGAGTGTTATAATAACTGTAAATTGTCCCATCTGCTCAGGCGCAGGTGAGTACCTGGAAAGGCGGTGGTGTGGAGACCGCAGGTATGACTGCTGCAGTGGCCGAGGCAGCTGTGGGGTCATGCTGGAGAGCCAAAGGATTTATCAGGTGCTCCACTGGGTGCATCTTCCCTTCCTCCATTAACTTAGTTGCAGGGGCAGCAGAAAACACAGCAGGGTACTGGGCACCGAGGCCTGGAAGAGTCACTAAACATATACGTACAATTAGAACAATAGCAAAAATATGCAGACTATCTAGTGTACATAACACAATAGCATATTTTGCATATCACTATATAAACTGTGTGCTTTATGTGAGGTAACATAACATTTAAAATATGAAATGATGCAGTATGGAAATGCAGGTAAGTGAAGATAAGTCAGAAAGTGCAAGTATGATAAAGGGTAAATGCAGAAACTGAGACTTACACAACCTGTCCTCATTTACAACAAGGGTATGACTCAGCTTAAGATTAGCGACAAAAAACACACACCCACACACAGCCACGTACACACCGTCTTTCACACACACACATTGTTTCCATGTACAAAAACTCTTTTCATTCCCCATGTTAATTCAGACTTAGGATCAGTTGGTTTAAGTGACGTCAGAATACTTCAGTCAGGATTTCACAGATCTCAGATCAGAATTCTGCAAGATCAGTCAGTTTCGACACAGAGCAGCTGATTAGTATGAAAATAAAGTCATTAAGAACCTTGAACTCAATGCCCAAACAAACTCAAACACTGTCGAAGCATTTTTATTGGTGGTTTAGTTCCTGTCTTATGTTAATGTCCTTAATAACCGTCTATTCAGATGACTGTACATTGTAATATTCAATCTGGAGGTATATTAAATTTTTGAGAGCCTTTGAGAATTGTTTGAACATTGTATGTATAATTAAAAGAAAGCATTAAAGCAATAAAATTAAAATCAAAAGCCTGCTTACTAGGGTAAGCAGTGACAGCTATGACAGCTGTCATAAAGAAAGGAAGTTAGTGTTCCACTCCAGGCCAGTAGAGGCAGTAGAGTTTTATAAATTTATCTTTACATTTTTTAAATAACTCCAATTTAATTGATTGCCATTTTTAGATGTAAGACCTGAATGTAAAACTAACTGGTGGTTAAGTTTCAGTAATAAATCATATTACTGTAAATGATCAAATTCAAAATTAACACAGTTTCTAGATTCTGTTTCCAGATAGTTTTAGATTCTGCCTCCACTGGATGGAGTAGAGCACAGCTGAGTTAAATTCTTTACATATGTTGTTTAATTTCACACTGACTTGTGCCAGGCTTGATGCCCACTGGGTTCACAGCTGCCAGCTCTAGATTGGGTATGATCTCGTAAGGTTTGTCCGGCAATTTGGCCTTTCCGTCATGGTAGCGGCTGTAAATGCCTCGGCCAGCTGAATAACCACCAAGGTATGAGCCACGGGGCCCTGGGCCCCTACTACCGGCCCCAGCACGGCCACGACCTCTTACAGTACCTGCTTGAGATACAAATGAAAGGAGGTGCTGTTCAGGTACAGAACCACAAAGATATATAAGTTCTGGTAACCCCATTGCTTGGGGTTGAGCAGACCTTTTAAATAAAGTCATTAGCTTTCTCTGTCAGCTTTCTATTCTGGTTGAATATATTTGCTTAAAAGTTTTGCTAGCACTGATTACTTATGATCGAGATAGGGGTGTGGCACTATCACTCTTCAGCATTCTAATTCAAATTGCTGTCAGTGTGAACGCCTCTTGAGATATTTGTAATTTCCCTCTATTCTTTGAGATGGGAGTGGTGGTATTTGAACAAAGTTGAAATTAAAAGTAAAGATAAAGTTCTGTTTTAATCAGATAGTGGATGACCCAATATGTCTCAGACTGAATACGCAATCACAATTCTTCGTTCAATTTGAAAGAGAAAAATGATCTCTGCTGCTACAAACCCAACCCAAAACCACAAGCATTTGTAATTGATGATTACGGGTTAGGAAATGTAATAATACCAGATTCCCATCATTAGTTTCAGTATCACACATTTTGGGGATCTCAGCTCTTCAACCCAAAACAATCTCAAAGTGCATGCCATCTAGTGGCTATTCTAGAAATGTGATTAGCAACAAACAGGGCAGAGCTTCTTGTTTTGGGATGTATCGTTTAAAACAGCTGTTCTCAAATGGTTAAGTAGCATCCATAGTACCAGGGCTGTTTATTACCTTAAAATCAAAAATCTTTAAAATTACCATGAACTAATATGCAAAATTATTAACATGATAAGGCTGAATAGGAAAAGTGATTCTGGTTTCTAAATGTCTCTTGAAATTGAAGCCAATCTCTTGAAAGCCACAGCTCAAAATTTTTGTCATTTTTGTCCAACCAAACCATTTTTATCTTCATTATATTTTAAAGTATGAGTACTCTA
This sequence comes from Tor tambroides, assembly GCA_021397915.2. Lineage (NCBI taxonomy): Eukaryota > Metazoa > Chordata > Actinopteri > Cypriniformes > Cyprinidae > Tor > Tor tambroides. The sequence goes on from JAFVLL020000780.1 coordinate 56,330, forward strand.
TTGAGACAAAACATACTTGATGAAAGTATTTTCCACTTTTAATTGTACTTTAAGTGTTAAATTTGGTCATATTTTACCTTGTGTAGTTCATGGGTTTTGATTTTCAGGATTTTTAGCATTGTTTTTGTTTTTTTTCACCAGTTGAGAACCACTGTTTTAAAGGTGGAAGCCATATGAAAGTTCTGGGTTAAAAAGGACATAATTTTAACATTTATTGTAATTCGTCCCTTACATTTGTTTGTACAGATCAAGTCTGATTACTCAGTGTGTGAATATGTTTACCTGCATAATACTCAAGGTCATCAAGAAAAATCAGTTGTTACCAATGTTTTCAGGTAATTCTGATTTTATCAAATGGTATTGCACTTCTTGAATACATATGAAGTACATATAGGATATTTTTATCAAGAATCACACTGTTCATTTTGATCTTAGAGGGTAAAAACAAAAAAATGAGGTGTCCAACCTTTGATGAAGTAGTCTCGGTTGGGTCCAATGAGTGTGCTGTAGGGATAGCCGTAATAGGCGAGTGTATATGGGTCACACTGATACACGTAACTTTGTTGGCTGTTGTCAGTAGTTGTCGCAGCCGCTGTTCCCTTAGATGCTTTCTGATAGCGGGTGTACTGCTCCTTATCCACAGGCTTGGCCAGGGTCACTTCGATGCGGGAACCTTCGATCTCTGTGCCATTCAGGTTGTCCATTGCAACCACAGCATCTTCTCGACTGGCGAAGTGAACAAAGGCGTAGTCTCGGATTTTTTTCACACGTTCCACACAGCCAGGGTTGAATTGGTTGAAGGTTTGGCGTAGAGTATCTTCACTGGTCTCTATCATCAGGTTCCGTACATACAGAATCTTCACTGTTTCCATCACATCCTCGTCAACGTCAATCTCAGGTTCTGCCCAGTCAACTGCAATCTGGTGACCCCAGAGCTGTATACACATACATAGAGAAAGAGATATGCACACAATCAGTGTAAATTAAGGTTCAGCTAAAAATGAAAATTCTCATTATTTACCCTCATGTCATTCCAAACCCCTATGCTGTTATTTTTCTGTTTCTATAAAAATCTTCATACAGCTGTTTTTCCAATGCATCAATATCTGTAAAGCTTCAAAAAGCACAAAAAAAAAATGATAAAAGCACCATAAAAGCAGCCCATTCAACAGTTCTGTGTGATGAACTGGGTGAAACCAAAGCCACTAATAAAATCTTCCTGTTTAGCAAGTTGTTAACTGTTGTGATGGGATCAATGAAACAGTCAATCAATGAAGGACTGAGTCAGTGAACCCAGAATCAGATCAGTCCTGTTTGTTATTAAATTAGTCAGCTTAATTTTTAAACAAACCATTTTTGAAAAATAATGATTTGTTCATGGATCTGACTGATCCAGTTCTCTAGTCTCAGCTCACTGACTCACTAAATTAGTGAGTCAATCGGTGAAGCAGTGAGTCATTGAACTAGAAATCGGATCATTCCCATTTGCTATTTAATCTATCAGCTTTGCTTTCAAACAATCGTTCTTTGAAAATAATCATCTTTAATAATCACTTTATTTTAAGGTCCAATGCTCGCTATTAAGAAACCATTAGCTACAACTTTTGCCTCAATAAACTACTAATTTGTTGCTTATTAATAGTTATTAAGGTAGTAGTTAAGTTTAGGTATTGGGTAGGATTAGGGATGTAGAATATGGTCATGCAGAATATGTGCTTTATAAGTACTAATAAACAGCCAATATGTAATTAATAGCAACTAGTTATTAGTGAGAACTGGTCCCTATACTAAAGTGTTACCAAATTATTTGTTCTTGAATCTGACTGATCCACTTCTCAAGTCTCAAGTCTCAACTCACTGACTTATTGATTCAGTCTTAAGTTAACAGCGCACTAGATAAGAAAATTACTAGTGAAAAATGAATACATTTCAGTCTGTTCCTCATGTAAATTTATCATCTGACTTCAGAAGATGTGAAATGCAGTACATGAGTATTATAGAATAATTTTATGATGCTTTTATAGTGTTTTCTGAGCTTAGTAGACATGGTCTATCATTTTTGTTGTATGGAAAATAGCTGTGTGAAGAGTCTTAAGTATATAACGAAGAGAAAAAAATCATTTGATTCCAGTGGAAAATGGTGTTAACCTGAATTCGTCCTGGCATGAGCTTTCTTCTGGCCATAGCAGCAGCACGGTGAGACTCATACTCTACAAAGGCAAAGCCACGATTCTTCATCTTATCCGCAGCACTCGCGTACACAATCACATCCAGCACCCCCTCTGTCACCTTGGAAACTTCCTCCAGGATCTCTTCACGTTTCTTGGTTTTTGGGATTCCGCCAATGAAGAGGCGGCAGTTATCTACACTGGAGCACACACCTAGCAACCTTCCTGGACGAATTTCGAAGTTATTGAGTTCACGAACTGCTTGCTTAGCCTCATGCTTCTGTGTGTACATGACAAATGCGTAACCACGGTTCTTCCCATCAAAATCCATCATTAGGCGCATCTCGTAGATCCGTCCAGCAGTCTCAAATACTGGCACCAGCTCGTCCTCGTAAACGTCACGTGGGATTTTACCCACAAAGATTTCGCAGCCACGTGGAGGGGAGGGGCCTTGCCAGCCAGGTGGCGGGCCGTATTTGCGCTGTCCATTTTCTTGCACCATACCATAGCCTGACCGCTCCATCAGGGCCACAAGGGCAGCTTCATTGGGGGCCCCAGCCACTCCCTCTGGGATGGCGCTGGGATGCTGCGGATGCCCAGAGGCGGCCATAGAAGAGGAGGAAGGGCTAGGGTTACTCATGGCAACGGCAGAGGCGGAGTCTTCTGCTGTCATTCTGAGATAAGCATCCAATCAGGATTGGAGTCTAAAAAGAGAAAAAAAAATTCTTCTGGTCAGTATGTATATATTATTTGTACTGAAAACAAACTATAAGCATCACCACATAAATAGCGTTTCTATAAACAATACAATTTCAATCCAATTTTGGCCACTAATTAATATTTTCATCTTATGGTTAAGTGGCCAGTATTCTCACTTTCAAGTAAGGGATCTGCACTCGCTCAATCTTCTTAATCACTTTCAATTTATTTTCATTTTCCAACAGAGCAATCAACAGTCAGACATTTCGGCAGCAAGCCTAAGTGGCCAGTATTAAAACGGTATATGAATGAATTAAAAATAAATTACTAAAAAATAAAATCAATTATTTTGAATGAAACCAGTGAATTTAGTTATCAACATTATAATGTACCGTATGAAAAACTGATTAATTTTGAGATTTGCTAAAGATTACAGTTAACAGTGTTATTAAATTCTTGATGTTTTAAAGATTAACTGTAAGTGAGCATTAGATGACGGTAAAGGTAATGTAAATGTAAAAATGAAGGAAATAACGTGTACAATTTAATATCCAATTTCATCCAATAATATTACTGATAAAAAATATATCATGTTTATAGATAGATAGATAGACAGATAGATAGATAAAATGATAAATAAATAAATTATAAGTCCTATTTTCTCTAAGACACACACACTGACAAACCATAAATCCTCTTCTACACCTAAAGCTGCCTAATAAACCCCACTAAGCCGCGTCTACATTCTCTAGCATGGAAAAAATCTCCAAAATGCTTAAATCCTACAGTCTAAGAATTTCCATAATCAGTACACAGATGCATGGAAGCAAACAACAAAATCTGTGATAAAGAAATTGTGTTTGACATAAAGAAACTACAGTTTTGCAGGGAATTAGTGTGTTTGTTCGTAATATTTTACTAATAAAACATTAAACAGTATACTGTATATATTCAATTACACTGTTTTGCTGTTAGTTGGCTCTAGTCAGTAATTTAACAGTTAGCCGGACCTTGATGCCTGCTTAGAGGGCAAGGTAGTTAGGTTGCTTAGCAATGAAACCATGGTTGCACATGCAGAGCATGCTGACCCACACACAGCTAATCCTGGAGCACACAACTAAGTTCACATAACTCACACAGACACAAAAATGCATGCAAACACAACTAAAATGACAAAGTAACCAGGTATAAAGGTTATTAATTAGTAATATACTTCAGGAATAAAGTTCAAACAAATGAACAACTACAACAACAACCGAGCATAAGTTAGTACCTGGTGTTTTCATGATGTGTTCTAGAGGCTCACTGAAGGAGCATGTGACTGTGACAGTGAGGTTGGAATAACAGGCAACTCAGCAGTACTAAACCAAAGCTCTCTCACACACATCCACAAACACTTCCTCATTCACACGCTTACACACACACAGGCTACTGAA
>JAFVLL020000780.1:60732-124520 GCA_021397915.2 Tor tambroides
GGGCCTCAGTATCCTCATGATGGGCGGGATGATAGAGAACGATGGCCACTGAGGTTCTTTAACAGGACCTGCCAGTGTAACGGAAACTTCAGTGGATTTAACTGTGGGCGATGCCGACATGGCCTGACGGGGCCAAACTGTGATCAAAGAGCCACCGTGGGTGAGGACAGAAATATACACAATACAGATATGCACTGGAAATACATACAATATGTGATGTTTGTGTGCTTTGATTTCTTTCTCATCTGGGTTTGTGTGTGTCATCAGTGCGACGTAATGTCATGCAGATGTCTACAGATGAGAAAAGAGCCTTTGTGAACATTCTGGACCAGGCTAAAAGAACCGTCCATCCTGACCTGGTCATCTGTACCCGTCGCTATCAGGAGATTTTTGGTCCTGATGGAGCAAATGTACAGTGTGAGAACATCACCATTTATAATTACTTTGTCTGGACCCACTACTATTCGGTCAGTAAGACTTACATGGGTCCAGGCCAGCAGAGCTTCGGAGGTGTGGATTTCTCTCACGAAGGACCAGGATTTGTCACTTGGCACCGGTACCACCTGTTGCAACTGGAGAGAGACATGCAGGTGACCCAACACAGATAATGATAATGACACAGCGGGAAACAAAATTACAATACCTGTTAAACAATGTCATGTGATTCCAAAACCGTATGACTTTCTTCTTCTATCAAAAACAGAGGGAGATTTCAAGCTTCAAAAAAAGCAAAAAGTATCATAAAAGTTGTCATATGACTCATACCTTGTAAGACTAGTTTTATGAAATCATACAGTAGTTTGTTTGTCAGACAAAATGGCAGATTTGGTGCTATGATTGGTCAGATTGCCTGTCAATCAAACTCCCAGCGAAGGGTCAATAGAGCCACTATTATGATGTCTGTTCAAGCATTCTTTTTAAAGCTTGAAAGCACCAGTATAAATAAATAAATATATAGATAGATAGATAGATAGATAGATAGATAGATAGATAGATAGATAGATAGACAGATTTGAAAAATTGACACTTATGACTGGTTTTGTGGTCCAGGGTCACATAAATATATGAAAAATGACAGAAATTTCATTTTTGGGGAACTTTTTCTTTTAGTATGGAAGCCCATTTCTGCCACATAAGGAAAAAAAAGTCATGCTTTGGTACATCATATGTCATAAAAAGTTATTATTATGACATATAAAAAGTATGGCATAATTATGTGGCATAATTATAACTTTTTTATGACAAAAAGTCAAAATTAGATTAAATATTTTGTCATAAATTATCACTTTTTATTATTTTGACATTGAGTATCTCATCATTTTGACTTTTTATCTCATAAAGTATCTCATAATTTCGACTTTTGTCATAAATATGACTGGCCAATTGATGATTTTTTGATGTGGCAGAAATTTGGTTTAATCCTTTAATTTATTGGTTTTATTTTTAATAAAAAAAAAACAAACCTTAATATACTAAGAACCAATTTACTTGGGAACTAAGCTAAGACTTTTTTTTTCAGAGAATGTATCTTGACTTAAATTAAATGAAATCTTTTTACCTTATTTTTCCTTTTTCAAGTTTTGTTTAAGATGTATGCTTTATTCTGGAAAAATCAATTTGGCAAGTCTTATTATCTCGTGCAGTGAGCAGAAATACCAACTATTCCTCATTGATAGAAGGATCAGCTAATGGGACATGTTGGGATACGCATGTGTGTGTGTGCACAGGACATGCTGGGGGACCCGTCGTTTGCCCTGCCGTACTGGAACTTTGCAATAGGAGGCAGCGAGTGTGATATCTGCACTGATGACCTGCTGGGAGCCAGAAGCAGCTTTGACACCAATGGCATCAGTTCCAACTCTGTGTTCTCTCAGTGGAGAGTCATCTGTGAGAGTGTGGAGGAGTATGAGACACTGGGGACCATCTGCAACAGTACGACACATTCACACAACATACCAATAACACACACTGCCTCTCTATACATCAGACAAACACATGCACACAGAATACTGCAAAAACACACGTCTAATTTTGTGTCCTCTCCCTGGTGGGAGATCTGTGAGAGTGTGGGGGAGTGTGAGACATTGGAGACCATCTGCAACAGTAAGACACACACACACATGCATTCTAAGACCTAAGACTGCTCACATGCTGTTTGAACTAATCCTTTGAGGCATTTCGAGAGCTCAGAAGAAAGATCAAACCTTATATGGGCAAAACGATTAGGATCATGTGATTGTATTTGCAAGTGACTCACGATTGCAGACAAAGTGAATAGTATAATATTCAATCTTATGATGCTTCTTTCTCACAGTCTGCGGGACTTCATAAAGAGATTTGGTTCATGGGTCAAAAACAAATGACAAAGTGTGATAGACAAAAAGAATCTAGGTATTCATTTTGATTTCATATGGTTATGAAAAACTTTTTCAACATTTTCAAGAAAACTTTAAACTGAATAACTCTAAAAATGTCATGTGGTGCAACCATCAAGTAAAATGTTATAACCAATATTTTCCTTACTCCATGAATACATGTGAGTGTAGTATTACTGTATTTTTATTAGTGAGATATTATTATACTTTTTTTATTAATATTTTGAACCAGTTTTAATTTTTTGTTTAATTTTTAGTTTCGTGTTTAATTTTAATTTCAGTTTAAGTGTTACAATTTTATAGCTCACCAGCTTTTTAAATATTTGTTTTTAAAGTTTTTATTCAGTACTATATAATTGTATAATATACATTTTTAATTTCAGTTTTATGTTTAATTATTTTACAACATCAAACTAAATTGAAATGAGAAATGTTGCCTTGGCAACTAGCTTAGATAAATAGATTTTCTATTTTATTTTTATTTTCTATTTTATTTCTATTTTATTTTATTTAGTTAACATTCATTTTATTTTAGGTAACGATTCTTATTTTTACTTCTTTTTTTTTTGCAGTTTTAGTTAACTATATTCACCCTTTTAAAATGTATTTTTTCAAAATTAAAATAATTTTAACAAATATTATAAATTAATAAAAGTCACACCGCATGACACAATTTAACAACCTAAACAAATCTTAACATAAAAAAGTTATCTGATGTTTACCCAGACACATTGCCTTTGACACACAGTCCTGATGCTCTTTAATGAAGATCTTTAATAATCAAAAGTTATTTACCTTCTCTGACTGGTGTGTATTCAGGTACAGAGACAAGTCCAATCAGAAGAAACCCTGCTGGTAATGTGGCTCGACCCATGGTTCAAAGATTACCAGAACCACAGGATATCATCGACTGTCTAGAGCTCAACACTTTTGACACGCCACCATATTACTCGACTTCTTCTCAGAGCTTCAGGAACACTATTGAGGGTATGATACACTCACAACTGCACATAACACTACTTTTTAAAAAAGTTTTTTGAAAAATGTTTGGAGCCCCAGACAAAGAGAATAGCACACCAAACAACCACCTGCATAAACTCCTAAAAGCGAGGAGACTTTTAATTGGTGTTCTTGTGTGTCACTAGGTTACAGTGCTCCCCAGGGAAACTATGACCCAGTAGTGAGGAGTCTGCACAACCTGGCTCATTTGTTTCTCAATGGCACAGGTGGACAGACTCACCTGTCACCAAACGACCCCATCTTTGTCCTGCTTCACACGTTCACTGATGCCATCTTTGATGAATGGCTTCAGAGACACACTGCTGGTAAACACACACACACACACACACACACACACACACAATGTACATGCACACATAACCAAAAAGAGTTTCATCTTTCAGCTGTATTCTAACTAGTGTTCTCTGTACTTATGCAGCAGGCACAATGGTCTATCCTGAGGAAAACGCTCCAATTGGGCACAACAGAGAGTTCAATATGGTTCCTTTTTGGCCACCAGTCAGAAATGCTGAAATGTTTGTCACCGCCCCAGAAAACCTGGGCTACACCTATGAGGTTCAGTGGCCAAGTGAGTAACATAGCAAAAATACATACATACATACATACATACATAAATCAATCAATAAAAAAATACACTTTAGAAAAGTAGTCTGTCATTAATAGGTAACTATGCAGGAAGTAATACAGGGCTAAAGAGTAGTTCTACAGTAACACATCAGCTACTACTAAAAACTAATATGGAAACAAGATTAACTTATTTAGGACTGAGGTAATCAATAATGACTGAATGATATAGTCCTCATTACATACTAATAACTGACAAATTATAAAGAATTACCAATTAATTACTAATCACAACATTACCATCTGTCCGAGATTATGAGCAATTGTCTTTTTACTCTCATCGCGTTCATCAAATGCATTAGTAATTACTCAAGTGTTACCTAGCAACTCTTCAAGAATTTCTAGTGATCTATATTTAAAGAGAAAAAAGGGTTCTTCACTTTAAAATAATGGTTCAGATCATTAGTAGTTAATGTGAAGTGGCTACGTAACATTTGAGTAATGCACTTTATGACCATATATAGAGTAAAAATAGACAATTTATTATGTCACAGACACGTTGATGTTGTGATTAATAATTCATTCGTAATTCTTTATAATTTTGTATAGTTAATTATTAGTTCGTAATGAGGCCAGTCTCACTCTGTAATTACAGATTACCTAATAAAGAACTCTCAGACCTAAATTTACTATTATTTACTGATTAATTATTCTTGTTCTATATTAGTTAGTAGTAGCTGAAGTGTTAATGTAGCACTACTCATTAGTCCTACATTACTTCCCGCATAGTTACCTATTAATAATCGACTATTAGCCTACTCTGACGTGTTCTTTCTGGAATGCTTTATTAGTTTAACTTATCTGAACTAACTTAAAGTTGCTTAACTGAAGGAATAGTTCTCCCAAAAATGAAGATTGTCGTCATTTACTCACATCTTTTTTCTGCTGCACAACACAAATGTAGATCATTTAATTAATAGCAAGCTGTGTGAATTGAGTCTAATGGAAGTACAGTATGACTCACTTCAGCACTTAATGAAGTACCCAAAAGTGCAAGCAAAAAAAAGTCCATGTGACTCGCTGATCATTTTTCAAGTACTCTGTTCAGTTTAAATCATTTTTAACAGTAAAATTGCTGCAGAAGCCATTGATCTGCTGTGTGCAGTTCAGTAAGTGGAAGGAAATGTTAACCTGCTTCTTCTGCCAGTGTCTGATCTTCCCACTCTTCATTACATTGGTCTTTTTATAAATGAATTCTCTGGATATTTAACACATAATTACATTATAGACTGTTGTGAATACATGTACGGCAGTGCAAATGAGTGGTGTATAAGCCAAGCTATTAGGCAAATTGGGTATCTGTATGCTATGCTAGTACATAAGCTAACAAAGACAATTGATGGTCATTATAACAGTCCATGTCAATTCATAACTATTATTTGTTTTGCCGAATTGGTGGCTAGTTTATATGAATTTGTATGATCTCATTCATAAGTTTTAGTACAGTCTGCTTACTCCCCACTAGCAATTCTGTTTAGGGGTGGACCTTAATGTTGTTTTTTAATATTAAAAAAATCATACATTTTCTTATGAATTACATCATGTGGTTTCATAATAAATCACAACCTTGTAAAACAGGCCTACTTATGCTTTCTCATGAGACTGGGTTGGATTTTGTAGGAATCATGCAAAAAGTAGCATTAAAAGTTTTTTTGAGCCAATGGGATTTCATTTTTAGGTAGTACCCAATTTGTCACGACACCAGTTTATAGAAAGTTAGCAAACCGGTGAAGATGCATTTCTGCCACCTACTGGATTGGAGTGTGAAGTGCACACAGGAGAGCAATGGGCCCACCACAATCATAGTGTACAAATAAAAAATACTATTGACCTTTATAAATTTGTGGTTTGATTCATATAAACACGAAATCTCTCTCTTTCTCCCTTGCCAGCTCGGTCATACACTATTTCAGAGATCATCACCATAGCCATTGTTGCCGTGGTGCTTGTTGCTGTTGTGGTGGGCGGAGTCATCGGGTGTGCTGTTCGGGCACGTTCTTACCGCTCAGCTGAGGGCCTGGAGCCACTGCTAGGGGAACAGTTCAGGCGTTACTCAGAGGATGAGCGGCATGCTTCTCAGTCTGTGGTGTGATTGAGAAACTCAAAAAAACACACATCTTAAATGTTTTTATTTTGTTGCACTGTGCATCCACACTGTAGGCCTTCTGAAGGAGTCTGAATTATGAATTATTAGCATTCAAAAGCATTGTAAAAATTTTGTTGACACATGGGCTTAATTTATGACTATTTATTATCAGATATTTCATGTCCAGCGAGACACTGAGAATTACAGTCATAAGTGCCTATAAAACACATTTAATGTGTCATTTTAAGTTGATGCACTGCTTATGAATGCCGTATGAACACATGACTTAAGTTTATTGTACAGTGTAACATATTTTATATTACTCTGATATAAAAAAAAACTTTCAAAATTCAGTAAGGTTTGATTTTTTCGTGTACTTTCAATTTTATTTAACAGTGCAACTGCAAAAGAGACATTACAAAGAGTTTCAAAATGCATGAATATTACAAAATAAAATTATAATTAAATTGTATATATACTGTATTAAATTATTATATATAACATACTAAATTGTTTTCCAGGGGAAAAAAAACTCATCCTGGTTACCATAAATTGAAAATAATATTCCTTATATTGTCCATACACAGACATGTGACAAGGTTCATGTAATGCCATAATAGTGCTATGATTAATAATCATAATCCATCAGAACAAGTGTCCAGAATAAAAAGTGTCCTATGGTAAAATAAAGTGTGACAACAGCCAGAGCCTCACAAATAATCTAGCATTTTTTTTAACAAAACATACTTTTCTGTAATTATCATTCAATAATTAAAATAATAATTAAGAACTAGGTTTTGCGTGCATGTGTGTGTGTGTGTGTTTGCATTCTGTATAGAGACTGTAAGAGCATTTTCATTTGCCAGAATTTAATTGGATGTTAAAGTGTGATTTTATCCACTGTGATGCATGATTGTGATGCAAATGAAAACATTTGGAATGACAACTACCCTTGTGGCATCAATTAACATTTGATTTTCTGCTGATATTTAAAGGGCAATCAATCATGAAACATATTCATCCCACTTCACCCTATGTCACCCTATTTACAAAGAAATAACACATAAAATAAAGTCTGTTTCTGAACTTTTTCATCACTAGGGAGTGGCAGCAATGACCAAGTCAGCAAGCCATATCATGTCATCCATGCCACTGTTACTTAGTCAAATCCTGAGACAAAAAAAGGAATAACGTCACTGTACTTAATGGATACATTGAGTTTTCAGATCCCATCCCATCACTTTAAACCTTCATCAGGTCCCTCTGTACTGCTGCCCCCTAGTGGTCCAAAACGAACTGCATATTTAAATCTTAAATTTTTATTTACTTGAGGGTTGCTGAGTCCTATTCCAAATTCAGTTCCAAACATTATCATACACACCTGAATCATCTACTTAAGATGTAGTGATTACAGAAAAGTGTGCTGGAGCAGAGTTGAAACAATTTGGTACATTTTATCCATCAGAAGATATCTTCAGCCTATCACTTGTGAAATTTAAACTAATGATTATCTGATAATTATCAGCAAAGACAATTCTAAAAACAAAAGTAAAAGAACACGATTTAAAAGATTGAAATAAAAATATTGCACATTTAAAGTGTTTTAATTTTTTTTTTAAAAATTGCTGATCATTTTTAGTAAAACTATTTTGTGCAAAAGGTGAGCAAAGAAGAAAGAGGAAAGGACAAGCACAGATCTTACTTTTCTTTTTGAAAATGCTTTATTAAACTACCTCTATAAATACAACGCCAAAAAAGCTTTAAACAAACAATGCAAAACAGAAAACAGTTCTAAGTAGATCTAAAAAAAAAAGAAGATAAGAATATTTTGGCAATAACATTCTAAATTATCTAAATGTCCTCTGCTGAGGTCGACTTGTCTTGTTCATTTGTCTTTTAGTAACAAGAAACAAGTCTAAAAATGGAGGGAAAAAACGCTATACGTAGTGTTTATGAAATGATTGCAAAAGAAAGAATGTTCTGCCAATGAATGCATGATTAATTTGGGCCAGTATTTACTCCACACTGGCAACTTAGAGCCACATTTATATATCCACACATACACACATTCGCATTAGTTCAACACTTTGGCAAAAAAAAGACGTTTTTGTTGTTAAACTTCTCTAAAGCACATATAATGAGATGGAAATATCTTCTTAAAATATATTATAGCATTTCCTCTTACTTCATACACAAAAACATTGTACTGTATATATTAAATATATCCTGACTGCTTCTCTCATAATAAAAGATTAGATAACAGACAGAGAAAAACTACTGGGGATGGTTCACTTTTCTCAAAAACACACAGCTATGCCATTTCCGAGAGAGAGTGTCCTCGATGATGGCAGCAGTGTGTAAAAATGTGTCTCTAGCTTACGTGATGTGAACTGCATGGATTGTCGTTCTTTGTTTGGTACATCGTGAAGTTTTCCCCAAACTTTCACTCAGTCTCTTCTAAAAAAAAACAGGCTATACTTAATAAAACATCAACTCTGTTAGAACATGAAACACATGAAAGCATAACACAACATAAAGCAGCACTCTAACACTCAGAGCCCCCATAGAAACAACAGTATAACACACAAAAAAGAAGAAAAAAACTTGACTTTCTGAAAGAAAATAGGACAGAAGAGGCACTGTGGTATCACAAACAGTGTTTAAGAGGTCACTTGACAGACAGCAGTCTGAATAAAGGCACACGTGACATACGCAGTCCTACAGAAGGCATAGTGGTGGCATACAGCAGTCTTCAGAAGGACATTAATATGATATACAGCAGTCACTGAAAAGACAATGAGGATATTAACAGGTTCTCTGAGCTCCCTGGTTTCAGTTTGGTCCAGTTCATTCCAGTTCTAGGAGTATCAAAATACCCCTAAAAAGACAAAAGTGCCTGCTCACACACATATTGTAAAGCATATACATACGCAAGAACTTCTAACACAGTGCACCTCAGAACAGTCATCATTGCTAACACATACCATACTACAGTAGTTACACAACATGGAGTGTGATCTACAAAAATGCAAGGTTAGAACTACAAAAGAAAACAAAAACTACAAAACTCAATGGACCATCTGCTGCGCATCTATAGGAGGAATTAGGAGTTGGGATGAGAGTATCGTGCCACTAACCTGATTTTATTCTGCAACTCAAGAACGTTAATAAACAACACGAACATAATTGGTTCAGTGGTAAATGGGACAGTACTTCAGGTGTAATTTGTATTAATGGCACAACAGCGGATATGAGAGAGCCTTTGCTCTCCTAATGATGCACATAAGACTTCACAGGACTGGATGCTGGGAATCACAGTAGTGGTCTGAAAAATAAGGGTTGGTCATCAACTAACACAACCAGTACAAGTAAGCAGAACTAAGTCATCATAAATAATGCTGTATCTTCAACCCATCTGCTTTTTTGTCAGTCCAGTTTGTGCATTTAAAACATATTAAAGGGATAGTTTACCCAAAAATTAAAATTATGAAAATTCATTGAAAATCATTTATTCGTGTCATTCTAAACCTGAATGACTTTCTTTCTTTTGTAGAACACAAAAGTAGATTTTGGTAACCTAAAAGTTTTGGTTACCATTGACTTCCACTGCATGGAGAGAGAGAGAAAAAAAAGATATATCTCAAAATATCATCTTTCATGTTCCACCAAAGAAAGTAAGTTATAGAGCTTTGGAAAGATACGTAATTTCATTTTTGGGTGGACTATCCCTTTAATGGGGAACAAATGTTATCCAGCATATATCCGACTGACTGAAAAACTTCTCTTTTTCCAGTTTTCTTTTTCTTGAACACATTGTCTCTGAGAATGTGAATGAAAACAGTGTTTGTCTATCTTCCAGTTCCAGAAAAATATCCTCTAGACAATAAAAACAACATCTTCAAACCAACTAAACAGTACAATCTTAAAATAATCTAAATATAAAAATGCATAAGCAAATAAACAGTTAAGGCGGAAAAATGAATGCAGGTATTTGCATATAGACTCGCGAGCAGGAAACCCAGTGGACGGAAGATTCCGACGTCTTCAACACATTTCGCAAGTATACGTTATAAACTCAAAATACAGCATTTTCATGAAACACTTTCAATCTTCTACTTCTGTGGTTGTTGAAGTTCCTGCTCAGCAGTGGTTTGTTCATTTGACAGTTTTCTTCATAAAACAAGAGTAAATGCTCTAAAGCATACAGAGGCATTAAATACGTTCTTTTTAAAGTCCACAAATACAACAACGTTCCTTCAGGATTCTTGAGGTCGTGAATGCAGAGGAGCGGTATTAGGAGTGTGCGGCGACAGGAACGCTCTTGCTCACGATTCTCAGCTGGAGTGTGTGGGGAAGACGGTGATATGTCAGTAGGTGTGCTTCTTCTGCGAGTCTTATTTTGAATTACTTCATATGAACATATCACTCGGAGTCAGTCCACAGCTGTAGGCCTACTGGTGATCAGCTAATCTACAAGACCTCTGCAGAATGATCAAATATGCAAATAAGCATGCGAGGACAGGTGTGAGTTGTCATTCATTCAGTCGTGTGATGGCTTTGGAAATCAGCAAGTGTTGTCGAACTGACAGACTGCTTCCTATTGATCTAAAGGGAAAATAGGTGAGGTTCTGGTCACATTGCAGGGTTTGAGTCCATAACTTAGAACACAAAAGTCTACCTGTCTTGGTAAGTTAATCAGTAGCATATAAAAGTGGTTTTGGTCTAGGTCATACGTCTGGATTAATAAATGTGGGCCAGAGGGGCTGATGAAGTTGTGAATAAATTTAGCAGAAATCTACATCCTTGCTGCCAGCATCTAATCTAAAGGCTTCCAGGGAGCTTCACACGAGTCAGAATGTGTTAGTTTTGTTGTATGTCAGTTTCACTCTGCGTGGTTCAATTAACCAGCAGACCTCATAGATGTGGCGCAAATGTCTGATGGCCTGTGGCGAAGCGGTGTGTGTAATTGTAAGTCACTGTGATTGATGCTGTGGGTGTCTCAGTAGGTCTGGTATACATCATGAATGGGCATCTGGAAGGTGGCAGCGGCAGGGAAGGCCTGAGGCACATATCCAGCGTAACCTCCATAGGTTGCAGCGGCTGCCATAGCAGCGTTCTTCTGCAGCGCTGCCAGCGTGGCGGTGTTGGCGTGGGTGGCGATAGGCATGTAACCGGCTCCATACAGACTGGCAGCTGCAGCCGGAATCCTCTGCACATTATGAGCCATAGCGTAGATGGGAGTTATAGGACGACCCTGTGAAATAAAGAAATAGATTGTTACACTTTATCCGTAACTAGACACCATAAAGCTACGATAAATAAAGTGTTTTTGACAACGACCATGATTGAGGGTCACTTGGTTTTTACTTCCACGCTCTCATGCTGCGTAGTGCCGCCTAGAGTGAAATCTCAGTGGTCCCAAACAGAATACTGTATGTGAACGGAGGGGTTGTCATTCTCTGTTTACAGCTTAAATAAAACCTGGCCCAATTTCCCTCCACAGCAAACACATTTGCATAATAAAGGGTAAGTTTGCAGATTTTCAACCGTAAATGAACAATGTGTATTACTGTATTTTTCTGTTATCTGCACCAAGATCGAGGTTATTTGTCAGCAAAAGTTCAACGTATGATGCAAACTTGGCTTTTGTGAAAACTACAGATCATACTGAGGAATTTTTGTATCCCCACTCATTGATAGTTTGATCAAGCCCAGTGCATTACAAGTGTTGAAATTTTCCTACCTTTTTCAGCACATTGCTTTTTTTCTGTTTTCTCTAGTCATGTAGCACCGATTTTAAAAAATAAATAAATAAAATAAAATCATGTCTTTACTGCAACTTTTATTAAAACCCCATATTACCGGTGACGAATTGTCCCTTTAACAGTCCAATAAATTTGTTTAAATGTTTTTGTTACTTATCATGACCGTATGAACACAAGATTCAAACAGATTTCCATACAGTTGTGAAGGCGATATTCAATATTATGACAATGGCATTTTGACTAGATGTTGTGTATTTTTGGTCAATATTGGTATTATTTTTCTGATAATATTTTAGAAACTCAATATCTCTTTATTTTTTGGCTACTAACAGTGTTTTTATATGATGAATTCTTTAATTACAGGCTGCAAGATATTATGCTCATTGGGATTCATATTTTTAGAATTGGCCTCCTTCCAGTTCATGAGTTGGAATTTTAATTGAATAGAAAGCTGAACTGGAATTTGAACTGCAATTAGAGGAAGTGGAATTTATAATTACAGTTCAAAGAAATTTAATATACTGGCACACAGATATATTTTGGCCTATAAAATTAAAGACTATTTCAACTTTTAGATAAGGCTTTTCAACTTCCTTTTCAAGTTACAAATTACACTTACTGAAGTTACAAGAATTTCTTTAAATTTCTGTTCCAGTTCTGCTTTTTAACTCCAATATTTGCTACTGCAATTCAAATCTCATGGTAGCAGTATCAGTTGGATCTTAAAGTGTAAGAAAACACTAACGCTCCAGGCTTGATCAAGTTCCACATAGTTGTACAATAATATTTTCATTGGCTGTTAAAGTGCCATACAGCACATATTTTTTGCTTTCAGCTCATGGTATTAGAATTATCGGAGTGTTATAATAACTGTAAATTGTCCCATCTGCTCAGGTGCAGGTGAGTACCTGGAAAGGTGGTGGTGTGGAGACCGCAGGTATGACTGCTGCAGTGGCCGAGGCAGCTGTGGGGTCATGCTGGAGGGCCAAAGGATTTATCAGGTGCTCCACTGGGTGCATCTTCCCTTCCTCCATTAACTTAGTTGCAGGGGCAGCAGAAAACACAGCAGGGTACTGTGCACCGAGGCCTGGAAGAGTCACTAAACATATACGTACAATTAGAGCAATGGCAAAAATATGCAGACTGTATAGTGTACATTACACAATAGCATATTTTGTGTATCACTATGTAAAGTGTGTACCAAGTGTTAGGTAACATTACATTTAAAATCTGAAATGAGGCAGTATAGAAATTCAGGTAAGTGAAGATAAGTCAGAAAGTGCAAAAATGATAAAGGTTAAATGCAGGAAGAAGGGAAAGACTGAGACTTACACAACCTGTCCTCATTTACAACAAGTGTATGACTCAGCTTAAGATTAGCGACAAAAAACACACCCACACACAGCCACATACACACTGTCTTTCACACACACACACACACACACACACACACACACACACACACACACACACACACACACACACACACATTGTTTCCATGTACAAAAACTCTTTTCATTCCCCATGTTAATTCAGACTTAGGATCAGTAGGTTTAAGTGACGTCAAAATACTCCAGTCAGGATTTCGCAGATCTCGGATCAGAATTCTGCAAGATCAGTCAGTTTCGACACAGAGCAGCTGATTAGTAAGAAAATAAAGTCATTAAAAACTTTGAACTCAATGCCCAAACAAAGTCAAACACTCTCAAAGCATTTTATTAGTGGTTTTAGTTTCTGTCTTATGTTAATGTATTTAATAACAGTCTATTCAGATGACTGTACATTGTAATATTTCATCTAGAGGCATATACAATTTTGAGGGCTTTTTGAGAATTGTTTGAACATTGTATGTATAATTGAAAGAAAGCATTTAAGCAATAAAATAAAAATCAAAAGCCTGCTTACTAGGGTAAGCAGTGACAGCTATGACAGCTGTCATAAAGAAAGGACGTTAGTGTTCCACTCCAGGCCAGTAGGGGCAGTACAGTTTAATAAATTACCTATACATTTTTTTTAATAACTCCAGTTTACTTGATTGGCATTTTTAGATGTAAGAATTGAATGTAAATCTAACTGGTCGTTCAATTTCAGTAATAAATAATATAAGTAAATTATCTAGAAACTTCTTTAAGTTTCTAGATTCTGCCTCCACTGAATGGAGTAGAGCACAACTGAGTTAAATTCTTTATATATTTAAGTTTAATTTCACACTGACTTGTGCCAGGCTTGATGCCCACTGGGTTCACAGCTGCCAGCTCTAGATTGGGCATGATCTCGTAAGGTTTGTCCGGCAATTTGGCCTTTCCTTCATGGTAGCGGCTGTAAATGCCTCGGCCAGCTGAATAGCCACCAAGGTATGAGCCGCGGGGCCCTGGGGCCCTATTAACGGCCCCAGCACGGCCACGGCCTCTTACAGTACCTGCTTGAGATACAAATGAAAGGAGGTGCTGTTCAGGTACAGAACCACAAGGAGGCACATACATTTGTATATTAGTACTGGTAACCCCATTGCATGGCGTTAAGCAGACGATTGAAATAAAGTCATTAGCTTTCTCTGTCAGCTTTCTACTCTAGTTAAATGTATTTGCTAAAAAGGTTTGCTAGCACTGATGACTTTGTGATCGAGATAGGGGTGTGGTACTATCACTCTTCGGCATTCTAATTCAAATTGCTGTCAGTGTGAACGCCTCTTGAGATATTTGTAATTTCCCTCCATTCTTTGAGATGGGAGTGGTGGTGTTTGAGCAAAGTTGAAATTAAAAGTAAATATAAAGTTCTGTTTTAATCAGATAGTAGATGACCAAATATATCTCAGATTGA
Source organism: Tor tambroides (assembly GCA_021397915.2). Lineage (NCBI taxonomy): Eukaryota > Metazoa > Chordata > Actinopteri > Cypriniformes > Cyprinidae > Tor > Tor tambroides. The sequence continues at coordinate 75,423 of JAFVLL020000780.1, forward strand.
ATACGTAATCACAATTCTTTGTTCAATTTGAAGGAGAAAAATGATCTCAGTTGTTACAAACCCAACCCAAAACCACAAGCATTTGTAATTGATGATTATGGGTTAGGAAATGTAATAATATCAGATTCCCATCATTAGTTTCAGTATCATACATTTTGGGGATCTCAGCTCTTCTGCCCAAAACAATCTCAAAGTGCATGCCATCTAGTGGCCATACTAGAAATGTGATTAGCAACAAACAGGGCAGAGCTTCTTGTTTGGGGATGTATCTTTTAAAACAGCTGTTCTCAAATGGTTTTGTTTCTGGATTTTATATTTGATACCAAGTAGCATCCACAGTACCAAAAGTGTTTATTTCCTCAAAATTAAAAATCTTTAAAATTACCATGAACTAATATGCAAAATTATTAACATGACAAGGCTGAATAGGAAAGGTGATTTTGGTTTCTGTCTCTTCAAATTTAAGCAAATTTTAACATTTGTGTCCAACCAAACCATTTTTATCTTCATTATATTTAAAAGTACTCTATTCAGACATAATATACTTGATGAAAGTACAATTTTCCCCTTTTAGTTGTACATACGTGTTAAAAAGTAAATTTGGCTTGGCTTCAGTGTAACTGGTAATGAAGTGCAATTACAGCGCCCCTTACACCCCCTGAATGGGTCATATTTTACCTTGTGTAGCTCGTGGGTTTTGATTTTCAGGATTTTTAGCATTGTTTTTTTTTTTCACCAGTTGAGAACCACTATTTTAAAGGTGGTAGCCATATGAAATTTCTGGGTTAAAGAAGACATAATTTTAACATTTATTGTAATTCATCCCCTACATTTGTTTGTACAGATCAAGTCTGATTACTTGTGTGAATATGTTTAACTGCATAATACATCAAGAAAAATCAATCGTTACCAATGTTTTAAGGTAATTCTGATTTTATCAAAGGGTATTGCATTTCTTGAGTATATAAAGCACATATAGGATCTTTTTTTTATTAAGAATCACACTCTCCCCACTGTTCATTTTGATCTAAAAAGAAAAAAATGAGGTGTCCAACCTTTGATGAAGTAGTCTCGGTTGGGTCCAATGAGTGTGCTGTAGGGATAGCCGTAATAAGCGAGTGTATATGGGTCACACTGGTACACGAAACTTTGTTGGCTGTTGTCAGTAGTTGTCGCAGCCGCCGTTCCCTTCGATGCTTTCTGATAGCGGGTGTACTGCTCCTTATCCACAGGCTTGGCCAGGGTCACTTCGATGCGGGAACCTTCGATCTCTGTGCCGTTCAGGTTGTCCATTGCAACCACCGCATCTTCTCGACCGGCGAAGTGAACAAAGGCGTAGTCTCGGATTTTTTTGACACGTTCCACACAGCCAGGGTTGAACTGGTTGAAGGTTTGGCGTAGAGTATCTTCACTGGTCTCTATCATCAGGTTGCGCACATACAGAATCTTAACTGTTTCCATCACGTCCTCGTCAACGTCAATCTCAGGTTCTGCCCAGTCAACTGCAATCTGGTGACCCCAGAGCTGTATACATAGAGAAAGAGATATACACACAACCGGTTTCAAGTAAGACAGGTGTATTCACTAAATATCATAGATAAAGGAATAGTTCAGCTAAAAATCTCATTATTTATTTACCCTCATGTAATTTTAAACCCCTGTGCTGTTATATTTTTCTATAAAAATCTTCACACAACTGTTTTTCAATGCAACAATACTATATCTGTAAAAGCTTCAAAAAGCACAAATAAAAATTATAAAAGCACCATAAGAGCGATCCAATCAAAATCTTCCCTTTAAGCAAGTTGTTAACTGCTGTGATGGGATCATTGAAACAATCAATGAAGGATTGAGTCAGTGAACTCTAAACCAGATCAGTCCTATTTCTTAGTCCTATTAGTAAGCTTAAATTTCAAGCAAACCATTTTCGAAAAAGAATCTTCTTGAAAGAATGATTTGCTCATGGATCTGACTGATCCAGTTCTCTAGTCTCGACTCACTCACTCATTAAATTAGTGAGTTTATCAGTGAAGCAGTGAATCATTGAACTATAAATTGGATCATTCCCATTCGCTATTTAATCTGTCAGCCTTGCTTGCAAACAAGCGTTCTTTGAAAATAATAATCTTGAAAGAATTCTTTGTTCTTGAATTTAACTGATCCACTTCCCAAGTCTCAACTCACTGACTCGCTGATTCGGTCCTAAGTTAACAGCTCAATGGATAAGAGAATTACTAGTGAAAAAAATCATTACATTTTGGTCTATTCCTCATGCAAATTTATCATCTGACTTCAGAAGATGTGGAATACAGTACATGAGTCTTATAGAATACTTTTAGAACGATTTTATAGTGTATTTTGTCCTTTTTATAGTATTTTTGAGCTAAGTAGATGTGGTCTATCACGTCTGTTGTATGGAAAATAGCTGTGTGAAGAGTCTTCAAAAAATTCTTCTATAGTATATAATGAAGTGAAAAGTTTCAGTGGAAAATGGTGTTAACCTGAATTCGTCCTGGCATGAGCTTTCTTCTGGCCATAGCAGCAGCACGGTGCGACTCATACTCTACAAAGGCAAAGCCACGATTCTTCATCTTATCCGCAGCACTCGCGTACACAATCACATCCAGCACCCCCTCTGTCACCTTGGAAACTTCCTCCAGGATCTCTTCACGTTTCTTGGTTTTTGGGATTCCGCCAATGAAGAGGCGGCAGTTATCTACACTAGAGCACACACCTAGCAACCTTCCTGGACGAATTTCGAAGTTATTGAGTTCACGAACTGCTCGCTTAGCCTCATGCTTCTGCGTGTACATGACGAATGCGTAACCGCGGTTCTTCCCATCAAAATCCATCATTAGGCGCATCTCGTAGATCCGTCCAACAGTCTCAAATACTGGCACCAGCTCGTCCTCGTAAACGTCACGTGGGATTTTACCCACAAAGATTTCGCAGCCACGTGGAGGGGAGGTGCCTTGCCAGCCAGGTGGTGGCCCATATTTGCGTTGTCCATTTTCTTGCACCATACCATAGCCTGATTGCTCCATCAGGGCCACAAGGGCAGCTTCATTGGGGGCCCCAGCCACTCCCTCTGGGATGACACTGTGATGCTGCGGATTCCCAGAGGAGGACTTAGAAGAGGAGGAAGGGCTAGGGTTACTCATAGCAACGGCAGAGGCGGAGTCTTCTGCTGTCATTCTGAGATAAGCATCCAATCAGGATTGGAGTCTAAAAAGAGACAAAAAATTTCTTCTGGTCAGTATGTAGATATTATTTGTATTGAAAACAAACTATAAGCATCACCACATAATTAGCTAATAAATCTATAAAGAATACAATTTCAATCATTTCCATCCCAGTTCCTGTTATCAACTAGGGATGTACCAATATTAAAATTTTGACCAATAATTATTATTTTCATCTTACGGTTAAGTGGCCAGTATTAAAATTGTCTAAATGAATTAAAAATAAATTACTAAAAAATAAAATCAATTATTTTGAATGCAACGAATGAATTTACATTATAATGTACAGTATGAAAAGCTGACATTAATTTTGAGATTTGCTAAAGATTACAGTGTTATTAAGTTGTTTTAAGTTTTTTAAAGATTAAGTGAGCTTTAGATGATGGTAAAGATAATCTAAATGTAAAAATGAAGGAAATAAGCAACAATTTAATACAATTTAATAGTATCATTTAATATTCAATTTCATCCAGTAACATTACTGATAAAAATATATAATGTTTATAGACAGACAGACAGACAGATAGATAGATAGATAGATAGATAGATAGATAGATGGATAAAATTATAAATAAATTATAAGTCCTATTTTCTCTAAGACACACACTGACAAAACGTAAATCCTCTTCTACACCTAAAGCTGCCTAATAAACCCCACTAAGCCACGTCTACATTCTCTAGCATGGAAAAAATCTCCAAAATGCTTAAATCCTACAGTCTAGGAATTTCCATAATCAGAACACAGATGCATGGAAGCTAAATCTTTGACAAAGAAATCTTGTTTGACATAAACCATGGTTTCGTAGGGAATTAATGTGTTTGTTAGTAATTCTTTACTAATAAAACATTATACAGTAAACATATATTCACAGTTTTGCTGTTAGTTGGCTCAAGTCAGTAATTTAGCAGTTAGCCGGACTTTGATGCCTGCTTAGAGGGTAAGGTAGTTAGGTTGCTTAGCAATGAAACCATGGTTGCACATGCAGAGCATGCTGACCCACACAGACACACAGCTTATCCTGGAGCCCACAATGTTCACATAACTCACACAGACACAAAAATGCAAGCAAACACAAATAAAAGTACAAAAGTAACAAGGTGTAAAAGTTATTAATTATTAAGGAATAAAGTTCAAACAAATGAACAACTACAACACCCACCGTGCTTAAGTTGGTACCTGGTGTTTTCATGATGAGTTTTAAGAGTCTCGCTGAAGGAGCATGTGACTGTGACAGTGAGGTTGGAATAACAGGCAACTCAGCAGTACTAAACCAAAGCTCTCTCACACACATCCACAAACACTTCCTCATTCACACGCTTACACACACATATACTGAAAATCAGTACATGTGTGGCTCAAGGCCAAAGCTGAAACAGGAAGAAAAGCAGACAGACTAATCAAAAGCCATGAGGACCAGGCAGACCAACCAATAAGAGATATTTAAATCATATGTGGATGTAGTGTTTCTATATTCACTTATGCAAAAGTTTGGCAAAAACAGCTAATAGAGCCTGAATTTAAAAAGTTATTTTAATAAAACTTAAATAATAGTACAGAAAAAAAAGTCAAGAATTTGAATAATGGGCATTTACTACTACTCCCCCCAAAAAAAAGAAAAAAGAAAAAAAGACTTCCTCTAAAATGAACTACTGGTTGTCATATTAAATTGGGGATAGTCTCTTGGTGGAAGTGGGGTCAATGGAAGTGTACGAATGACAATGAGAGACGATTCAGCAGAATTCTGGAGGAAGGAGAGGTCGAGGAGAGACGAAATTATGGATCTCTGCCAGAAACTGAACAAGTAAAGAGAGAAAGAAAGCATTAGAAAAGAAAAAAATGTGACTCAGCAAGAGGAGCAAAATAGTTGAGGTGTCATTTTCATGCGATTAATTATGACAAAAAAGCGCTATAAAAAACGCAAATAATGCCTCCTATAGAGCTATGTGATACAATACAAAACGTGAGGCGAGCTGTAAAAAAACGCAAGATCTCAAGACGTGTTTTCTAAATGTTTAACTTATTTTAACTTGACATCGCTTTCAAAAAGTACGCCGTTCTTGCGCGAGACCCAACAAAAGACGCAAACGCAACTGTCTAAAGAGGTCAAGTCAGTCTAGCGCATATTCATACTCGTATTCAAAAATGGAAAAGCAGCGAAGCAGAGTACAAAACTGCCTGCCTCTCCAAACACTCGAACCGAGAGCATCCAGCACAGAATGAAAGATTTCACACGCAACGCGTTTCTACGCTCAACATCTGGAATTTTACGGAACGCAGGGGTTCAGATTTTTTTTTCCTCGAATGCGCTTACCTTGACACGCTTAAAAACGCGGAGCTCGTGCAACAGCTCGACTGCAAAAGGAGTGATGTGGACTGCAGTGATAGGCTTTTCATTTGATATGGGTTATGTTGTCACGCTTTTTAGCAAAATACTTTTTAGGGTAGGTTTGTTTTAGGTCAGTTTAAAATTATTGGCCATTATAACAACCTCCCTGTGTGTTAATTAATTGTGATCAATAAATTATTAATTAATCACAAGAAAGTAATTAATTCTTGTAATTAATACAAATTATTGTAATAAATGTAATTAATAGCCTATTGATTGACAGTTAATATGAAGTTAAATCACTGGGGATAACAAAGACTTGAAAAGCATTTTTTAGGCCCTTGTGTGTTTCTGGAAGTGAGATGTTTGGAAGTTTCCTTGTTCCGTACAGATATACAGAAAACAGCAGGAAGTGAAAATCAGTGGCAAGACAGAGAAAATACACGATTGAGAGGGTGGAAAAAGATTATTCATTTTCCAGCCAACATCAGGTTCCATATCTCATTGTACCTGCCTGGCAATGGTTGACCTTTATAAATCTATGTGTGCGTGTGTACTTGGTGCAAGGAAACCTAAGGCAGCAGCAGGTGGATGATTAACCAACACAAATCACTAGCTACACACACACACACACACACACACACACACACACACACACACACAAAGAGTGCAACTCATTTCAACAAAATAGACATATTCTCACATAAACTCTTCTGAAAATCTTCATTCTTAAAATATTCTAACCTTTTTCAAACAAAATAAAAATGCAAAACACAATATTAACACTTAACAACAAATATTGCATTTGTTTACATTAGTTAACTACATTTATAAAACATATTACAATCTTAATGTTAATTTCAACATTTGAGAAATTCAAACTTGTGTTAAGTGGCTACAAAATACGTTAACTTTACTTGAAGAAAATGTGGAAACCGATTGCAGTTTTTAAGTCTCCATAGCTAAAAATGGAAGATTAAACCCATTTTTAGAATAAGATAGTATTTAGTATTAAAGAACAATATAACAGTTTTTAAATTGAATTCATAATCTTACTATTTAATCTTAAGTAAGATTAATAAACATCATAAATAATAATTAAATAAGATAATCGAAACTGCACATGTTAGAATTTTCAGTGTAATAACACATTATTAAAATAAAAAGATGTATCTGTTAATATTATTTAATGGACCTGAGCTAACATGAATTAACAATGAACAGTTATATTTGTATTAACTACCATTAACAAAGATCAATAAATACTGTAAAGAATGTTCTTATTGTTGTTCATGTTAGTTAATGCGTTAACTAATTTGAGAATGAGCCAATGTTACAAAATACAGTATAGTTGATTTCATATATCCCATACTGTCTTCCAAGAGTGTGTGTTAATTTGGACTCAAGTTATTAAATAAATCGCTAGTTACTAATTAACAAGTGATAGAAATAAATGAGTTTATGGATTGAAGTGTGTTAATGAAGGAGGATCATTCTTGGAAAGTGTGAGGTTTGTGTGTGCGATCACAATGGTTTTATATTATCTAAGATACTGATTGACAGAAGTATCTGATCTTTGACTTCTTTAACACACAGGACAATATTTGACAATCAGCACATATAAACTCACACACACAGGTACACAGGAACACACACAAGGCTTTTGTATGCAGACAGATCAATTAGTATCTCTTGGGTGAAACTCCTTCGATCTCAGCGAAAGAAAAGAGGGAAATGTAGAAGGGTAGAACAATACACACGCTGGCCTCCCAGAGTACTGTACTGACAGCAAACACACACACCTGCTGTACAGAGCTGGGTCACTGTGGCTTGGAAAATGGATCAGCGCTGACATTCTGTTTTTTTTTTGTTTTGTTTTTTTGCTTGCATGTAATAACCAAATACAAATACATGTATTTGTACTCCAGTTTGAAAAGATTGTATTGCTGTAATGCAGCTATGGTGTGAATTAACGACGAGGTTGTGATTTTGACCTGGTTGCAAGATTCTTAAAAGTGCAAATATACACTCTCTCACAACAGATAATGAGGAGGCATTTGAGTCAATGACAAATAAGAGTGTCCATGATAAAGAAAAAGGTAAAAAAAAAAACTAGTTTGAAACACATTTGCCAAGTTTTGAAAAACTTTCCATTTTTTAAAGAAAAGTTTCAATTTGATAACCAAGTGTAAAGTAACATTTTTCTTACACCTTAAATACATGTGAGTGTACAAATCTAAATAATGACTTCCTAAAATGTTTTTAAAAATGTTAAACATTTTCTTTACAAATTCATAAATATTATGCATTTTTGGGGAATTGCACCACATCAAATTTTACAACCTGAACTAAACTTGCCTTTATATAAAAAAAAAAATATGTGCAGTGTTTTTTATCTATAATTAAGAAATGATATATAATTTGCTGTTTTATTTCATAAATTGTATAATATATGTAATTTCCTGTGGTATGTTCCCTGCATGTTTTGCATGTTGGTCGCAGCAGACAACTTTGATTTAACAGATAAAAGTTTTTCAAATATTAATAAACAGTGTAGCAGTTTTTGTAAATACATGATTTTCCCCTATATGAAATAATAAAAAATTATGCAAAAGTCATTTTTGACTTTATACCCCCAAAAATATCAAATTCTTCTTTAGTTAAGGAGTTAACTAATGTATTATATATAACTTCCTGTTTTATGTTTCCTGCATATTTCAAATATTAATAAGCTGTGTAGCAGTTTTTGTAACTATATGATTTTTAAAAAAGATTTTTTTTTTCTTCTATAATGTTATCAGGAAAAATCTTTTAATATAAATATAAAATCTTTTTTAGCTTATGGATTAAAAATGTGGTTATCATAGAAGATTGATATTTAAAGGGATAGTTCACCCAAAAATGAAAATTCTGTCCTCATTTACTCACCCTCAAGTAGTTCCAAACCTGTATGAATGTCTTTGTTCTGCTGAACACAAAGGAAGATATTCTGAAGAATGTGGGAAACAGAGCAGTTCTGGGGCACCATTGACTTCCAGTATTTTTTTTTTTTTCCTACAATGGAAGTCAATGGTGCCCCAAAACAGCCTGGTTACAAACTTTCTTCAAAATATCTTCTTTTGTGTTCGGCAGAACAAAGAAATTCATACAGATTTGGAACTACTTGAGGGTGAATAAATGATGACAGAATTTTCCTTTTTGGGTGAACTATCCCTTTAAGTTACTGCATGCATGCCTTGCATTTTCATGTATTTTTGAATAAATTAATAGATGAGTCAGATGAGCACATCATGTCATTGACCCATTTGTGTCTGTCTTTTTGTTTATGTGTAGATACTGGGCATCTCTTTAGTCATGTCAAGGACTCTTCAAACAATATGCACCCTATAAAGCAACCAAGAGAGCGAAGAAAAGCCCTCACATATGCACAAAAGCTCTGCTGGCCTGAGTGTCATTAAAGACTCTCAGGGGTAAAAGGTGACTAAAAGACATGGGTGAGAGAGTGTTTGTGTGTTTTTTACTGTGTCTGAATCTTGGTGTGTCAGCAAGGTTTAGATTAACTCCATTTACACTCAGCATCCATATAAGGTCACCAGTGCGTTAAGAGTCAAAGTTTGTTGCCATGGCCAACAGATAATCTGGTGAGTTAATGTTTATTGCTGAAGAGACTCTTAAAATCTGTCATTTTAAAAAATCACTCACATGATGAACCAAAAAGTGCAGAACCTTGTGTTCTTCTCAGTGACTAAGCAAAAACTCTATAATGGTGTCCTATAATTATTAAACCTCGTCTCTGACAAACATTGACCTTTGTGACGCTTCATAATCACTGCGCAGATCATTAACATTAAGTCTCTCTAAACGAGGCTCCACAATTCTTTTTAATTTAACACACTCTCGATTCTCTATATAGAATTTTTCGGTTACCAAAGGTCAGTATCTAGAGTTTAGCATTTACTTAAAGTTTACTAAATTCAGCTGTCAATTTAAACAGATTATCCAGTGAAAAAGCTGCTGGTTGATTTTGAAAGTGACACAAGAGGAAACTACAACTTCTGTTAATCAGCCAAGCAGTTATAGTTATAGGCCAAAGAGGCCAAATGTTGGCCAAAACAAATATGTGAGCATAGACTTACTTTAGGAGATAAATCTTATTCTCACTGACTCTTCACTGGAACTTTGTATACTTAATGATGTGATCCGAACAGCTAATGCATCTATTTGTCAACAACAATCGATATGAATACTGAAAGTGGCAGAAATTTGAAAATATATGAGTGAATCTCTTGAAAGCTGTCAAGTGGTGAGAAAAAGAATCTAACAAGAATCAGCGCTGAGAACTATCAGAGTTACAAGAAAATTCAATATTGAGAGGTCTGTATATGGTCCTGTAAATATTGCAGATGACTTTACGATATTACATAAAGAACACATTACAGTTTCACTGGCGTGAAACAATGTCAGACAGAGTGAGAGACGTGTGGACATGCAGACCATCATACCCACAACACCATTCTCAATTCCTGTAATCCTCAGTTTCAATTCTCTATGAAAACATGCTACAGTAAAACATATATCCAGTCATTCATATAAAACAATGATTTTGTTATCATGACTTAGAAACTTGACAAAAACAAGCGTTAAATAATCCAAACAATCAGTGTTATTTTAGTATTCCTATATACTCTTATAGTATTCATTAATATTTTGAATTAGTTTTTAGTCATAATTTTTTTTTTGTAATTTTGAATTTTTTTAAAAAGTTTTTTATACCTCTATTCAGCTTTAATTTATTTTATTTCAGTTTTAGTACTTAATTTTTTTTTATTTCGATTAGTTACAAAGACAACATTTCTAATTTTTACTTTTAAAAGTTTTTAAGTTTTTTTTTTTTTACCTAATATTTATGTTTTATTTCATTTCCACTTTATTTCAATCAGTGAAAACAATGTTTATCAGTTTTATTTTTAGGTAATACTGTTAAATGTATTTTATTTCAATTAGTTACTAAGGGTACATTTCTAGTTTTTTTTTTTTTACCTAATATTTATATTTTATTTTATTTCAGTTATTTCAATTTCAATCGTTTTAGTTAACACTGCTAACAATCAATAACAAAACAGAAAAAAGGAAGTAAAAAATTAAAAATGATTAAGGTTTACACATAATCAAACACAACATCACATATTAAGCATTTTTGCATACACACCCATATTGAGTGGTCAAATCACAAATGCACACACATCTGCCCATAACCTAAAGCACTTCAATTCTTCTTACCATAATAACTACACTGCACACATTAGAGCATTGAGATGAACCACAAATGCTGATGACATCTTGAGGTTTCTTATCTTGGAGTCTTCACTCCTGAAGTTAATCTACTTACTGCAACACAATGTGACGAGGCCTGATCAAACACAATCTGCTGATGCACACACACACAGCTGATGATCTGCTCAAAAATGCCTCAAGTAAGCACATCACTGATGTCTCATCACTTTCTCCTGATGATTGTTCGGTGAGAAATCTGCACACGGAGAATCAAGATATCGGCCACTGACTGGAGAAATACGGGAACCTTTCTGATATCAGTAAAACGCACAGGTCTGGGCCCACCCTAACAGCAAACATAAGGCTGAAGAAGTCGAGTCCAAAGACCAACAACCAACGCAGCGACCTGTGACGCACAATTTCATTTTACTCTATTTTACTCTCACTTGCATAAACACACAATGCTGCTAGTCAAATTATCTAAGATGCTATTTGTATTCCAACAGTACATTTATATTTCAACATCCTTACCATACAGCAAACAAATGTATCGTTTTCATTTTTTAAGTTCCCCTGAAGGTCATAAAAGGTCATTACAACATTGCCACTCAAAAAGAACACACAAGTAAACACCAATCATTAAAATAAAGCCTCAGCCAGAACTAAATAAGCAGAAAAATCACACACACTTCAGAATCCCAGCAGTCACAGTCACACAACGAAGAAACAGACATTACCTGCCTTTTCAGGTGAATGAATGTGTGTCCAAGTGGCAGTGTAGCTGGTGTGTGTTTCAGTCACACAGTCACACACACACACTCTCAGGCCTTCTGTCTGTCTGGCGTCAGTGGCTACCCTCTTCTCTCTCTCGGTCAATCTCTCGGTCTCACACACACACAGTCTGTGGGGTAGAGAAGCGGAGTGTGTGATTGGAGGTGCAGTTCGTAAAAGAGTGTTTACTCAGTGCATGTGAGGGGTGGGGCAGAGCAAAGGTGCCCCCTCCTACACCTCTCTCCTATATTTCTTTCTTTCTTCCTTCCTTTTCCTTGTCACACCCAAGAACCCTTCTCTCCCGTTTTTCTGGGAGCAAACGAGACGTCTGTACAGGAGCGTGACTGTGTGCGGTGAGCTGTGAATGAGGTTGTCCATTGACTGAGCAAAAGTTCATTACAGGTGGCAACTGACTGAAAACTATTCAGTCTAACCTGAAATCAATTTCCTGAATTCCTGCATTCAAAAACATTTCAAGTCAAACAGTTTGAAGCTCAACGGCCCTCATGCACATTCAAATCTGGAAAGGACTGTGAAATCTTCTCATTCCTGTTCCTAAGGAACAGGTACTTACACGTTACAGTGTGTTTTATGTTGCTTTAGTTACTTTGATAAGGTGGAAATCATTGATTCGCAGAAGGGAGTGTGTGCTGGAGTGAAACAGTATACAGAAACTGAGACAATCAAAACTGGTCATTTAAAAAAATTATAATAATATAAAAATATATATATATTTATATAGCATAGGTGCATGCTATACTAATATTTTTTCCTCATTAAAATGTTTTACAAATAAAGAAATAAATATTACTTTAAAAATGTTAAAAATTATATTAGATAAATCTAGTAATATTAGTAGCTTAATAAAAGTAGCTATTTTGAGATCACATGACAGTTACAGTCTGGAAACACTGATTGGCTGGTGGCACTACGACTGCAAAGTCATTAGCAACTATCCTGAGCTGTGATGTGAAAGGTAGCAGACAGAGGAAAATATATGTAACAGGAAAAATATATTTAACCCTTTTAAGACCCTTCCAACAAAACTGTAAAACATGATACATTTTGTTTAATTTCTTTTGTGTATTAATTTTTTATATACATAAAAACACTTTTTATTTTTAGTCAGAATACACTTTTTTGTTGCGCTGACCACTTTTTTGGAGCCATAATTGTTGGTGTAAAAAATAAATAAATAAAATAAAATAAAAATGTGTGATTGTACACTGCCATTCAAAAGTTTGGGGACTGTAAGTTTTGTTTATTTATTTATTTTTGAAAGAAATTAAAGCTTTTATTCAACACGGATACATTAAACTGATCTAAAAAGACATTTATAATGTCATTTCTGTTTCAAATTAATGCCGTACTCTGTATTCATCAAAGAACCCTGAAAAAAAGGAATCAAGGTTTCCATTGAAACATCGAGCAGCACAACTTTTCAGCTGATTTCAACTTTAATAATAATAAAGTGTGTTTCTTGAGCACTAAATCAGATTTTTGAAGAACCATGTGACCCTGACAGTATTACTGTATTTTTGGGACAGAAAAAAACCCTCACTAACCCTTTTAAATTATGCTAAAAAGCAACACTTTCCTTTATAGCCCACATATTGATTTGAAAACAAAGCTCATGGACATGTTATTTATCAACTACTCGATTATATTTTTCTGCAGAGTCAGTAAGATGTCATATGATGATGGTCACTTGTTACACATTTAGCTGTAACTACTAAACATGGAGGTGGAATGAGGGAGGGCAATGAGAGAAGAGCGATGGGGGACGTGCGTAAACAGGAAATGGTGTGCTTAAGAGGCAAAACAATTTTTGTTTGAGGCGGTTGGCTGATCAGAAGAATCCTTAGTAGCCACACAAAATAAACACACACTCACACACACACACACACACACACACACACACACACACAAAGGGGTGGCAAACCAGTTGGATGGATCCCTCAACTGTCTACAACAGTCCTGTGCTCACAATGCTAGTGTACACACATTAATTCACAAGGAAACATTTTCGAAGTTTATCCCCACTCGCTCAAAATGCAACCTTGAGATGTAAAATAGCACCATCAGATATTATCTTTTAAATCATTAGCAACATTATAAAACCTAGGCACATGATGCATTGTGTGTAGGCCATAAAGCAGGGTGAGGCTGTAGAGAGTCAACATACTTTGAGAGGGTGCAAAGTCTGCATTTATAACCTTATCAGTGCCCACTATACATATCTAAAACCTTGTTCTTTATTGAGTTCAAGTTCTTCTTCTGGTCTTCCTCAAGGTGGAGTGTGCTTGTTACAGAAAAAGAGGGACAAAAACATGAATGAAACTTATTAAATATATACTTAAGAGACAGTTCGTAGAAGACGTGTGTGTGTGTGTGTGTGTGTGTGTGTGTGTGTGTGTGTGTGTGTGTGTCTTGGGGGGGTAAAGATAGACTGTGAAAGTGTGTTTTAGTTTTGCACATATTGCGTCACACATTGCTGGTAAAGGTAACTGGAAAATCAGGTTTAACTCAAACTTCAGCACTGTACGAATACATGAATAGAATAAAGACACACACGAACATGCAAACAGACATGCGCTCTGACTTTCTATGTTAGTAATACATCTGACCTACAGTAGATCTCTTAGTCAAGGTCATATGATGGTGACTGTGTTGGTGGCTCAACTGCTTAAGAGCTTTAAATAACTCCAGACATGGAAGAGCCATATCGAAGTGTAATACATATGGTGATTTTAAAACAATCAGATTTCAAGTGTAGTGAAGTCTTATTGGTCCAATATCTTAGCATAGTACAAAGAGATTGGACCAATAGAGGATCTAAACATTATAGATTTAAAGAACACAAAATATTTCAAAGCTCCAGTTCTGAAGTATTACAGCCAGTGTTGAGGGGTAACGCATTACAAGTAACACAAGTTATGTAATCAGATTACTTTTTTTCAAGTAACTAGTAAAGTAACACATTACTTTCAAATTTACAACAAAATATCTGAGGTACTTTTTCAAATCATCAACGCAAGTTACTTTGTTTTCTCATTTCTTCACTGACAGTGTGACTTTCTTCTTCTGTCCCAGTGTTGGGAGAAACTGGGAGTGAGGTGCAGATATGAGGCACTTCCTTCAGCCTGAGGGTTATTAATTTTTTTTTTTAATTAAAAACAAATAAGCAAACCCAGTCCAGGTGACAGAAAGTAACACAAAAGCATTACTTTTTTAATTAACTTTTTTAGTTATTAAGTTATTATTTAGAATTATTACAGTATTAAGTAACACAATTATTTACTTTTTCATGGAGTAACACAATATTGTAACGCATTAGTTTAAAAGTAACTTTTCCCAACACTGATTATGGCATTAATTGGAGAAGATGATATATTTCCACCATCTGAAATACATTCTAAAAAATGGTGCTATATAGCACTAAAAGTGGTTCTTTGTCTCGTAATCATAGGGGAACCACTTTTGGTGCTGTATAGCACCAAATCTTGGTGGTTCAGTGGTTCTTCAGCGGTTCTTCAGCGGTTCTTTGGCATGACTGAGGGGCTATATAGCACCGCTACCATACACAGAAGCTGTTAAGCTCCTGTATGGTTCTTCAGCGGTTCTTCAGTGGTTCTTTGGGGTGATGCTATATAGCACCACTGCCATACAGAGAACCTGTTAAGCCCCTTTAAAGGTTCTTTACGAGCCAAAGAACCACTGTTGGTGCTGTTTAGCACCATTTTTGTTGAAGAAATACAATGCAATATGGCACCTCTTATGGTTCTACATAGCACTATTTGACAAAGGTGCTGTATAGCACCTTTAAAGATATGGTGCTATATAGCACCAAAAGTAGTTCCCCTATGATTACGAGCCAAGAACCACTTTTAGTTTAGCTATATAGCACCATTTTTTTTAAAGATTGTAACTATATAGTTGCAGTTTGTATTTTGTTTAAAAAAAACAGAAGCTAGGAATATTATGCTGAACCCATTTGTTGCCATGTCTGAGACATTTCACATTCTCTTCAGGTAGAAGATACTCAGATTGTTTGACTTGAGGGTCACTCTGCACTCCCAACATATAAGACTGTTTGAAACACAAAACAAGATAATGAAACTTGTGAGATTTCTGTCCCTCCATTTAAAGTCCATTCTACCAAAATTTGAAAAAATTCATAGATATCCTGTGAGTAATCCATATGAATCAAGTGGCTTAATGAAAGTCTTCAAAAGAGACATGATCGCTTTATATGATGAACAGATATAATATAGGCATTATTTACATATTTATGTATAAACACTGATCAATACATAAAGAACCCATCAAACATGAGAAACAGAAGTTTAACTATACTCACTTGACACACAACAAACCTTAACATCAAGCAAGCACGTTTGAGCTTCCGTTGATGTACTCTATGTGTTGATCAATGTTAATATGTGAATAAAACCCTGTTAATCATGTAGTGCAATCATGTGTCTTCAGAAGACTTAAATGATGAAAACATGATTCATATGGATTACATTTACAATATATTATATATATATGAACATTAGCATCAAAGGCATAAAGGACTTTCAATGAAGGGGCTGAAATCTCTCAGGTTTCATTGAAATATCCTTATTTGAGTTTCAAAGCTGAATTAAAGTCTTAAGGGCTTGGAAATATATGAAAGTGTGTAAATAATGACAGAATTTTCTATTTCTTTAACTACAGTCTCTATTACAAATGTTGCCTCAAATCAACTTCTGGCCAAGCAACATTGCACATTGATTAAATTTTTGAGAGGTTAACACTTTATGTAAAACAATGATGCAATGTATTTTTTTTAACATTAAGAGAAAAGTGGTTGATTTTTGTACTACTTTGTTTTTCTGCTTGAAAAATCAATGTTGAAGGTCTTACTGGAAGGACAGGGTATACTTGGAAACAAGTGTCTGAGTCTTCAGTATCAGTGCAAGAAGGATGAGATATTTTAAATTGTTACATTTAAAAGAAGACAAACTGCAAGGGATCATTGCGTTCTCTTACCCCTTCATTCCACAAATACACATAGCACATGTACATACTATATAACAATATTCACACACCAGTGCAGATTTTGTCCTATTTGTTGGGTTCAATGAATGAGGCCTATTATTACTCACTACAACAAAGAAAAGAAGAAAGGGGAGAGAGAGAAGAGTGTAATGAAGCGGCATAAAAGCATTAGCAAGACAGAGAGAAACTGAGTGACTTGATTCAGACTTGAACTTGTGTCACTAAGGAGACTAGAGTGTGTGTGTGTGTGTGTGTGTGTGTGTGTGTGTGTGTGTGTGTGTGTGTGTGTGTGTGTGTGTGTGTGTGGCACACGGTGGGATATCCCAAATTAAGCCTTTGGTCTAAGAGAGCTCCACCCCTCAGAAGTCACTATTAATCAAAGTACCTGGAGGAGAACCATGCTGAACACACACACACAGACACACACACACACACACGGCTCTTCTAGTCTGTCTGTAGAGACAGTGTAAGAATGCAGTCATTGTGAAGTGCAGGTATTTGGTGTGTGTTTGGGAGAGAGATGGGAAGAAAAGCAGAAGGGAGAGAGAGGAGATCCTGTTTCACACACACAAACACACACACACACACACACACACACACACACACACGCACACACTTGTCCAGATGTCTGTCAGGGTTAAAGTCATGCTGAGGAGGTCACATGATCAGTCATATGACTTTAAGAACACAGAAAGAGAGGTGACCTGTCTTGCTCTCTGTCCGTTTCTTTCTTTATATCTAATAGTATGTCTACAAGACAAGGAAGGCTGACTGAAGTGCTGAAGGTGGATGAATAAGAAATGTGTGTTTTCCCACAAAGAGGAAACAAAACTACTGAGTCAATAACAGATGTAGAATTGAGAAATGTCGTTAATCCTTACAATTCTATATAATTTAGAGTTTGTGGGGATCAAGATTTTTTTTTTTTTTTAAATAAGGACATTTAGAGAATAGAAATTGACAACATAGCAAAGAAAAAAAGAAATGCTTTTACCCTGACATTAAGGAATGATATTTCTATAACTATAAAAAGGCCATCATTAATTAAATTTTGCATTTTTTTAAATAATAAAATCGTTACTTTTCTGTCATGAAATGGAAAGAAGAATTTCAAGAATTTTTATTTTTATGCACCAGTATAACAATAAACAGCAACAAAAAGCTATATTTATGAACATTTGAATATCACATTAAAATATTTGCATGATTATGGCAAACATTATTTGCATGAATGTTGAATGTTACATTAAAATATTTCATGAAAATGCTATATAGAGACATTTTTTTAAATGATGACATAACATTAAGTCGGAGTTGTGAATCAGTTTTTTGAAACAGACTGTTTGAAATGATTAGTAGTTGTTTTCAGCAACTTTAAATTAATTTTTGCACCTGTATTAATGCTCATATCCACCAAATGTTCAAAACTGTGAATCAATTCATTAAAACAGAGAGTTTGAACTGATTCACAGAAACTAACTGAACTCAGCAATTCTAACAGCATTTCTGCTTCTGAAGTTTAAACCAGAAACACAAGCAAGGCATCTCAGTCTCAACGTTTACACTCACAATTCACAAGACAAAAATGATTATGTCTTTAGGAAATTTAATGGCCAAATAAAATGAACATTAAAATCATTTCAATATTTAATGAAAGTGAAATGCATACAAATTCCAAAAACACACATGCACCTGAATATGCTGCTTTCTGAGAATCAGATAAGCAGCTGAATCGCGGCAGAGAGAACTGGTTTAAGTCAAAACCACAGCCAATCAGATTTCCAACACACACACACATACAGTACACACAAAAGTGTATGCACTACTGGGCCCCTAAAGGTCTGTTACCAAATAAACATGCCTACACATTTAACAGATGCGGTATTTAGAGTAACAACAGAGAGTCACATGACCACTGAGACACGCACAGACAAAGACAGGTTGTCTTTTCATTGTACTTCACCTCAGTGTTTATTCTTCCATAGTTCTTCATTTAATTTCTTTTAAACTACATCCCCCACAATGCAAAGTCACAGTGTGTGGCTCTCAAGACCTCTGACCTCTGTACCCCCTACGTGAAATAACCTATTCATAGGCACTCACAAAGGGGACTTAGACTTTTATGATTTTTGTATAAACGTATTATAATTACTACTGCTACTGACTACTACAACTAATAGAAAATGTTTAGTAATTTTAGAAGGGGAAAAAAATGGTTTATGAATCATTTTTTCCAATTGAAAAAGCCCATAGTTCTCCCCCAAAGGGAGGTTTTGTACAATTTAGCTCACTTCTGTAGACAAAATTATACCTCAAGTACAGCTAAGTAAACACACCCACCCACCCACACACACGTTTACCTAGTTATCTAGCTATTCTTCTTACATAAAGTTAATTATAATAGCAAAAAACTAGCCCTAACCCTAAAAGATACATTTGTTTAAGACATACATTATATGAGTCATTTTTACCTTTGGACATTCCTTTTCATCAGATGTAGGCTAGCTGCTTTTTTGAGACAACATCACATTAAAGTTGTAGCTGAAGCACTTCCCTATTACATGTTTTAAGACTTAATTTCCATACACTGTTGGTAGAAAAACAAGATTCTACGGCTTTAGAAACAATTATTTGCTTAAGAAACGGTGATTAATCTGTAAAGTGAAGTGTGTGTCTTGTCCGTTCATGTTGTGCCATTCCCCTCTGAAAAAAGTACACGTCTACACTCATTACACTAAGCATGCAAACTCTTACGTTGGCTAGAATGGGCCTTCAAATCTTTTTTATTCGTTGTTTTTTCTCTTAGATTTGAGCCATCTCATTGTCAGAAACCTGATTCTCTCACACACACTAAATTATAGCACACCCCCTGAGTGCAGTTACACAACACACATACACACACAAAAGACCCGCAGAGCAACTTTCAACACAGTTTTCGCAACACAAGGACATTCTAACCTTACAACTGTAAGATGGAAAAAAGAAAGAAAAAGGGAGGGAGGGAGGGGGGAGGGAAAGAGAGAGATGTCAATTTAACTCTATGAAAATAAATAAGGTCAGAGGGGAGAACGTGGACCATCTGTGAGAAGATGACACACAGAGAACAAGGAAGGAAAACTGACAAAACATGAGATAGTGAAGGAGAGGATCACAAAAAGACATGCCTGAGAACGTAGGAACTTACCTGCACTTTTAGTAGCTGTCAAAGAGAGTCTGTGTGTTGCATTAATCAAAGGCACAGCAGATCAGCCACATTCATCCCTGTTTCTCTGTATTTCACCTGATATCGTGTCTGTTCTCACAGGTCTTGACAGTCCAGAGTGTTGAAAAAACTTTAAGTTTCTCTTCTTTACTCTTTTGGTTTCTGTCTCCAAACTGTTTCACTTCCCCGTCCCTGCTGTTCGTTCCCCTGCTTGTCTCCTTCACTGGCAAGGAGGAGGAGGAGGGAGGGAAAACGAGGGAGACCGGGCGGAGAAAGAAAGAGAGAGAGAGAGAGAAAGAGAGAGAGTAATTAGCGCTAGTCTCTGTACCTGCCTCTCACTGACATAATCTTCACATTCCTCTGCTGTGAGGAAGAAAAAAATCTGTAGTAATACTGAACCAGTCTGTAATGCCCAAGGTCAAAGACAAACTTTTCATAAAACTATATATAAGGAATATGAAATCTTCAGAATCTGATAAAAAGAAAGTGCGTGTGTGTGTGTGTGTGTGCGTGTCAGTCTGTTTCTACAGCAGTTAGTACTGGGAAATGTTTCATCTCACATCTTTCTCACTGGGCTGGTCCGAGCAACCTGTTCCTTTCTCTCTCTCTCTCTCTCTCTCTCTCTGTGTGTGTGTGTGTGTATGTGTGTGTGCGCCTCAGAAACTCACCAAACCAGAATGCTTCCAGCCTCTCAGATTGGAAATGCTATCCTCCCTCAACCTGGAGACAGGCCAGAGCAGCATTCCACACACACACACTCACACACACCTTACACATATCAGAGCTCACCATCCCATTTGGTTTCTCTGATTTACACAGAAAAGGCCTCAAAGTGACACAAAGATGAACACACACTGTGTTTCTCATAGACTTCTAGGAATGTTTGAATGAAATTGGAAGAAAAAAAATGTTCCATCTCCAAAATAACCATTTCACCCAGTTCACTGATCTCTAGCTTGTGTGTGTGTGTGTGTGTGTGTGTGTGTGTGTGTGTGTGTTTAATTTCAAATTAAATGAGTTAATGAAATGTGGTGTCTAATGAAACTATGTCATGTCTCCAAAATAAACAACAAATTTATCAATAAATAACACTTATTCAAAAAAAAAAAAAATTAATTAAATTTTCCTATCTCATAAACTTGCAGGTAACACTTTATTTTAATTAGTGCTGTCAAAAGATTAATTGTGATTAATTGCATCCAAAATAAAAGTTTTTGCTTACATAATATATGGGTGCGTACTGTGTATATTTATTCCATATATATAAATAGACACACATGCATGTATATATTTAAGAAAAATATGTTATGCTTATATATTAAATATATTTATATATAATATAAATTATATGAATATAAATATATACATGTAAATACATGTAAATATTTTCTAAATATATACTGCATATTTATATATACATAATAAATATACACAGTACACACACATATATTACGTAAAAAAAATAATCGCGATTAATCATTTGACAGCACTAATTTTAATGTGACAGTTATTTGTTAAATGTACTTACTACAGTAATAACAGTAAATTATGCATAATTAAAACTGATTAATGTAAAACCAAATGATAAACTTAACCCTATAATATAATGAGTACATGCAGTTAATTAATATTACTCAGTACTTATTTGCGTAATTACAATGTAACAACATAACAAAGTGTAACCAACTCAGATATTTCTTTTTTTTCCCCCATACAATAAAATCATCGGTTTTAAACTTGTGAAACATGGAAACATTCTTCAAAATATTTTCCACAGAGGAAAGTTAGTCACACACTGTAAGTACTGTAATACTATATATATAATTTTTTGAAGTTGAAAATTTAAATAAATAAATATTTAAATATTGGAGTACATTTTAACAAGAAAATACTATTTCAGTCTCTCTACAAAATATCATGTTCACTGTTCAGTTCAATATGTTACTTGCCATTTTTGTGCCTTAATTATTTGTAAAATTTACTAGCAATTTCTTTTTTTCAGTGTACAGGATTGTAATGACATGAGAATTTTCTTTTTTGGGTGAACTACCACTTTAATATCATTCATTAATATGTGCTATTGTTTTCCCAGGCAAACAAATAGTTCATCTAATAACAGGTCACTGATTAGAATGGTTCACTAAACCATGATTTCTTGACTTGGCTGGAAACAAAAAATAAATGAGCCAACCCCCATGTGTGAAACACAAGTCTCTGAGAAGAGTTCTATTTATTCTCACACACAGAAACGCCTTTCATACAATCAATGCATTCAACACACTCAATGGACAGACAATGCAGTGAGAAAACAAGAGACAGAGAGAGAGATCAGAAACACTTCCTCAATGTTGGATATGACAAAGGCATGCAGGTGAATTTCACATAGGCAAAAGCAGTAGGAGTGGACAAAATTACATTCTTCATCTCTGGTTGCAGAGTTACTAGGCACTACAGTGACAGAGCAAAATTAACACGAAATAGACCAGGAAATTTATTTTATTTTGTTTTATTATTTTATTTTGTCATCACTTTAAGGCAGAAATGAGCTTCCATACATCCTAGTAAACAAATGACATATTTTAATCTAGTATTGGACTGCATGAATGTAAAGTTGAAGTTGCATTACAAAAATGAATAAATGCAATCAAACGGTTATCTGAAGGGGGATGTCCAGGTGTGATGCAACTGAGCCAAACTGATAAGTTAGATATACTTTACCGATCCTAGAAATTCATAGAACGATTTCTGAAGAGAAAGACAGGTGGAGAGAAAAAGAATGAAATATTAAAAGGAGAAGGAGAGAGAGAACATGTAGTAGGGTCAGTATGTTTTAATGAGCAGTTTTTGTTCTGTTACTGGGTGGATTTAAGACTCTGACCATTAGAATGTTAATCTGTTTAAAGCCAATCACACTCCTGCCTGAAGAGGGAGAGTACAATCACACACTCCCCCCCCCCCCCACACACACATATACACGTTCATTAACATTCAGCCCAAAAACATACACACAATAGGTCATTTGCAGGCCAAAACATACATACACCACCCCCTCAACCCAAAACACATACACACACCCAGAAGAAATATTTATATCTTCGAGTCAATGGAATTTTCATTTAAGTTTAATTTACTCTGCTGTTCAAAAGTTTTGGGACGTAAGCGTTTTTAATGGTTTTGAAAGAAGTCTCTTGCTCATCAAGGCTGCATTCATGTCAACAAAAATACAGTGCAAACAGTTAAATAATAAAATGTCATTACAAATGTTTTCTGTTTCATACACTGTATTTTAAATTGCAATTTAATTCCTATGATGTCAAAGCTGAATTCTGAGAAGCCAATATGCTCCAATATGCTGATTTAGTGTTTGTGAAACATTTGTTCATCACAACTTAAAAAGGCCATAATTGTTTAAAAAATATGGACACTATTATATATTTTTTTTCAGGATTCTTTTATGAACAAAACATTTTAAAAACAGCATTTATTTTAAATTATTTTAAAATGTAACATTACAAATGTCTTTACTGTCCCTTTTGATTAACTTACTGCATCCTTGATATATAAAAGTATTCATTTCTTTCAAATAAAAGAAATTTGAAAGGTAGAAAAAACTCCTAAAGTTCCTTTGAATGAAAATTAAGAGAGACAGTTGTGAAATACTAATTTTGTATTTATTTATTTATTTATTAAACTGAAAGATTATACTGAAATCTTTTGATTGCAGAAATTGTTATCTAGGCACAATTAAGCAAATTTATGAAGTTATGTGAAATTACTAGAGTATTTTTCTCCATATCAAAAAATCTACTGAAAATCTATTAAAAATAGTCTCAATTTTCTTCCTACTTAATATGTCATTGCTGTTTAAAAAACAACAACAACTGAGATATATAGATATTTAGATTTTAGAAATATTGGATAAATGTCTGTTAAATGAATGCATGTTAATTATCCTTCAGTCCTCATCATTGTGCAGTTCCCAAATGCACATTATTAAAACAGTTTAATGATTCCAGAGATTGGCGATGTGGATTTCAGCTCTTCATTTACCACAAACTTTCCCATTTTAACAAAAGATGAACAAAATAGCAAAGAGTATATTTTGACTGTATGCGGGTGACCTTGTACTCTGGCTGCACTTCTGAACTGTTATCAAAGCTGATCCCTCTTTGTCTCAGCCTTGGACAAATCTCATACATATAACTCTATACTCTCAAAACCCGAGACGGGCTTACTAAAAAGTAAACTTGTAGTAAAATAGATGGAACATCATCTGCAGTACTGCATCTGAAAAGTAAACTTACAAGTAAACTCGTAACGTAATCGGCAATACTGCATCTAAAGAGTAAATTGTAGTATAATAGATGTAACGTATAGGCAATACTGCACCTAAAAATTAAACTTGTAGTAAAATAGCTGTAACTGGCAATACTTAATTGTTTTAGACAGTTTTGCTGAATATACTCTAATGTAATCGGCAATACTGTCTAAAATGTAATCTTATGAGTAAACTTAAGGCAACTAATGCAGTGCTGTTCATTAGAATACGTAGGTAAGGATGGTGTATGTGTGTAAAGGGGATATTTGGGTTGTGTGTGTGTGTAGGTGGATTGTGGGATGAAAGCAGGGCGCGCGTGCTAAACCTCTGCGCTGTTAGAACAATCGTTCTCCTCTCCATCTCGACCCGCTTTTCAGATTAAGTTTATTGCACAAATTCCACATCAGCTTACAGCACAACGTCCGATCTAACGTCTTCAAAACACACTCCTGCTAAACCTAGTTTAAATTAGAATTCATACAGACAAATCCAAACCAACATTCGAAAAGAAAACCATTTTATATTTATTTCGACGCATTTACTTTTATCTTTGAGGACGTGATAAAAATTAGTTTTTGTGAGATTTTGCAAACTTCTGGAGATATCTTTTAGCAACTGTGTCCCCGGAGGATAGTCAGAATTTTCCTAAAGTTAGAAACACGCAAAGAGGCATGGTGTGAGAGGGTTCCATTCCAGTAAATTGCCCTGTTTTGTGTGTAAATGAGTGCTCAGGCCCAGCTGACACAACACTGAACATTCTGAGATAACACAAGCCTTCTCTTCTTCCTCCATTCACTTTCACAAAGCCATCTAGTGGTGTACAAAGCTACTCACTTTTCATACCTTTCAAGTTGCAGTTACTGAGTTCAAAAGTTTCTCCATAATGACCTAAATAACATGAATAGTCTTTGTACAGATGTTTGTCTTCTCAAACATTACCTCTGCATAGGACACATACAGTAAATCTTTAAACATGTCTGGGAATACATTATAGAAAGCACCCTTTAAAAGGACAGATCAGCCCAAAATTTCAACTCTGTCATCATTTATCCACCCTCATGTCATTCTAAATTTATTTGACTTTCTTTTTTTTAAATATAGCGGAGGTCAATGGTAACCAAAACTGTTATCTTTTATAAATTAATATCTTTCTAATATTCCACAAATGTCATAAGTCTGAAACAACATGACTGTGAGCAAATCATGAAATAAATATACTTTTAAATTTATTTCAATATTAACATGGAAAAACAAGATGCCACATTAATTTTTAAGCATAAATCTAGTGTTTAATGAAAGATCAAATTGATGAAAATAGTTTCCATTTGTTTAGATAATACATGAAAAAAATAATCTTCACACTAGTCTTTCATTATCACACCTCATTGTCACATGACTTTATTGACCTTGTATTTTGTGAATTTATATATGGTATAATACTGGTACCATTTAATCTTATTACACAAATATGAAGAATCTGAAAAGTTCCCTAAACTTTGTGCCACTATTTTTTTAATACAATACCACTTTAAAAGGCAGTTCAGCAAACTGGTCTTTCATTCTCTAGTTTCAGTTGTTGCTTGTTACAAAGTAACTGGATTTTAGCAACAGTGTGGCAGGTTCTAGCAATGCTTGTCAGCAGTTTTCTGTTCTTGGAACTAAAAGTTTCTTCAGCGATGACTTTCTAAATCTTTTCACTTTGTTGATCACTTATTGCTAAGTGTCTTCTAATTTCACAATCGTATTTATAATGGTTCTGAACACTGATCATCATGGATATACTGTACTTCTGAGGCAGCCAAGTCAAAGGTCACAATGGTCACATTAGGGTTCAGAGGCCAAACCAGCAGCAAACTCCACCAACGTACGTGTAGGTCTTCCAGACATTCCTTTTCTCAGGTATGGAACTTCTTCTTTATTGGTCATGACGCCGGCAATGTCGAGATGAGCCCAATGATCAGCTGTCACAAACTCTCTCAGGAAGGCTGCGGCAGTGCAGGCGCCACCTGAACTGTGAGGTCACAGACCAGTTCAGTGTTATGGCAAACAAAAACAAGCATGTTTGGAGTTGGTAAAAATTTTAAATGGTTTTGAAAGAAGTCTCTTATGCTCACCAAGGCAGCATTTATTTGATCAAAAATAAGGTAAAAACAGTAATGATGAAAAATAACTGTATTCTAACTAATACGGCTGCCACAGTTTTCAGTTTCACATAACACCCCAGTCAAAACCATGATCTGCTATTTCCAGTTGAACTAGAGGGTACAAACACACTAAAAAGAATGAAACAATGAGTGAAATAGCATATGTGAGTGTTCATATGTACCGGCTATATTTTCCAATGTTGTTCAGATCTGCCAGTGCACTCTCTGTTATTTGTTTGGTGTAATGCTGAAACAGTGGCATCCTCCACACCCTGTCACCAGTAACAATGCTTGCCTAGGAGTAGACAAAAAAAACATATGAAGACATTAGTTTCCACAAAGCCATACAATATGATAGAACATTGCCAATGAAGAATGGTATTCAAGTAATTTTGACATTCAGATGAGAGTGACGTTGCTCATTACCTTATGCAGCCGCTCCCACAGCCAATCAGAGTTAGTAAACATGCCTGCAGCAGCAGAACCTAGGGCCACATCCATGGCACCTGCCAGAGGAACAAAGACAGAGAGAAACCATTAATACAGTATGAGTCTATGCTAAATTGAAAGCATCAATGCAGCTTGTGTGTTGGTACCTGTAAGCGTAGCCGCATTGATTATTGCTCTGGGTTTGAAACTGTGAGCATAACACAGAGCATCAGCCAAAATCAGTCTGCCCTCAGCATCAGTGTTGTCAATCTACCAAAGAAAAAAAAAAAACAATGTTCCATCTCATTTTTATTTCTTACTGAGAATATCTATTTGTCAGAGTCTTTGGGCATTTAAGCAGAAACACCATCCAATTCAAGACAATTTTTTAGGCTAATTATTACTTAATTACTTAATATTTATTAATTTTGCAGAACCGCTCTCTGATGGCATTTCATTTCATAAAGTTTATAAAAAAAATTTTTTGGCTAACTATGCCAATATGCTATTTAATATAGATCTTTATATATTATCACATAATAAACGTACAGTTTATGGATGTCAAAATGTGTTTTTTTTTTTATCTAAATATTTTTATTCAGAAAGGACACTAAAATGATAAAAAAGTGACAGTAAACACCTTTAAATCTTTACAAAAATGTTATATTAAATAAATACTACTCTTTTAAACTTTAAGCAAAAATGTTTCACAATTTCCTCAAAAGCATTAATCAGCACAACTGTTGTTAACACTGTTAATAAAAAAAAAACTGTTGTTAACTGTTGATAATAATAAAAAATGTTTCTTGAGCACCAAATCAGTATATTAGAATGATTTCTGAAGGATCAATTCTAATTTTACAAAATTCACCTTTGCCATAGCAGGAATAAGTTATATTTCATTAAAAAATAAAATAAAATAGAAAACAGTTATTTTAAACTGTAATGATATTTCACTATATTACAGTTTGCTGTATTTTTTATTCAAATTAAGAGGTAGCATGCTTAATATGATTAAATGTATGATTAGACAAACATATGACTGTAAAGTTTTTTTAATATTTAAAAAGTACTTAACTTCAGCATTAACTTAATATTGCATTTTTGTTTAAACCGTATTTTAGTTTTAGTTTGATAGAGATAAAACAATATTTGGCAGACACCCTTTTAAAGACCCCTGGAAAAACTCAGGATAACTTCTTTTTTTTTTTTTTTTTTAATAGCGATAACATTTGACGCAGATGTCAAACAGTAATGCATGGTCTCTGTGTGCATACCGGTACGATATGTGCAAGAAGAGAATACCTGAATGGTTTTGCCATTTTTGGCACGGACAACATCACCCGGTTTGTTTGCTTTTCCACTAGGCATGTTTTCACAGAGTGGTGCCAAACCTGAAATAAGAAACATGAGGTTAGTTTGTGTGTTAAAGGTTGCAGTGGACAGTGTCTAGGGCAGTAGACAGACCGATGATATTGATGGGGATTTTCAAAGCTACTGCCGTCACGATAGCAGAACACACAGTGGCTGCTCCACCCATATCTGCTCTCATGGCATCCATGCCTGAAGAAGGCTTCAGAGAGATTCCACCACTGGAATGAAATGGACAAACTAATTATTTGAGTCAAATTCACAACTATTTAAGTTTTTAGGTTCTGTCCAGATGTAGTTACCTGTCAAAGGTGATTCCTTTTCCCACCAGCACAAGAGGAGGTTGTGCAGAGTCTAAACTGCCTTTGTAATGCAGCTCAAGAAAGATAGGGGGCTCCTCTGAGCCTTTAGACACACTTAGAAAAGCCCCCATTTGCTCACTCTCAATCCAAGACTGAGGCCTTAAAAATGAGAGAGAAACAAACATGGAAGAGTGCTGTGTTGCTTTATCATTAATGAAAAGGATGACAGACTTTAATGAACTTTGACACTACCTCTTGTGGACAGCCACTTTGTGAGCAAAGGGTGAGAGTTTCTGCTCTATAGTGTTTGCGAACACTGTGGGAGTGATGTGATTGGCTGGAGCTTCCATTAGTTGTCTGGCCAGGTTCTGCCCGTCCCCATACAGAACACCTTTCTGCCATGCTGCTGAATCCACACTGCAAAGAAACAGGATAGAAGACATTAACGAGCCAGAATTCTTAGGATGAGTGTAAGGGGCGCCATGCATGTGGCTTTATTACAAATCATGCAATTAATTTCCTAAAATTTAAACATCTGTGTTTTATATACCTCCCATATGGTTGGGTCGTGACACGGACCTTCTTCTTGGTTTTGAGCTCATCATACTCAAAAAGCCCGAGCACAGCGCCCTCTGCTGCTGACTGCCCATCTCCACAAGGGTCCACCTCGACATGAGCTACCTCCAGATCTTGAAGCTGCCTGCAGCCCACTGTACAAACACAGGAAAACATTTTAGGGTGGTTTAAAATAATGCATTAAAAATTTGTGTTCTCAATTTTCAGTACATGTATTGTGAAAAACACAAACTACTTGAATGAAACTCACACATATATGAATTTTTCTGCGTTTCACAAGATTACAATTACATTATGCATTACAGCAAGATTTTTTTTTTTTTTTTTGAAAAATAGAAAGCAGAATGAACAACCTTCAAAACTCAATCTTCGTTTTATTTACAAGAAATCTAATTTCTTTAGATTTTGGGGTGAAATACACTACCAGTCAAAAGTTTTTGGACAGCAAGATTTTTTTTAAAGAATTCTCTTATGCTCACCAAGCTTACATTTATTTGATCCAAAATACAGCAAAAGCAAAATATTGTGAATTTTTTTTACTATTTAAAATAACTGATTTCTATTTGAATATATTTTAAAATGTAACTTATTCCTAAAATTTCAAAGCTGTATTTTAGCACCATTACTCCAGTCACATGATCCTTCAGAAATCAATCTAATGTTCTGATTTGCTGCTCAAAAAACATATATTAGTATTATTATTATGTTGAAAACAGCTGAGTAGAATTTTTTTAGGTGTCTTTGATGAATAGAAAGTTCAGAAGAACAGCATTTCTCTGAAACAGAAATCTTTTGTAACATTATAAATATCTTTATCATCTCTTTTGATTAATTTAATGCATCCTTGCTAAATAAAAGTATTAATTTCTATAATTTCATAATTTAATAATAAATATATGAATATATAATAATAATAAATATATAATGAGTTAAACATACTGACTCCAAGCTTTTGAATGGTATAGTGTACAATGTTACAAAAGCTTTTTATTTTAGATAAATGCTGATCTTTCTATTCAACAAAGAATAATGAAAAAAAATGTATTCAACTGTTTTAAATATTGATAATAATAATAAAAAAAAAGTTTCTTGAACAGCAAATCAGCATATTAGAATGATTTCTGAAGGAGCATGTGACACTGGAGACTGGAGTAATGATGCTGAACATTTAGCATTGTCATCACAGGAATAAATTACATTTTACAATTTATTCAAATAGAAAGCAGTTATTTTAAATAGTAAACATTTCACAATATTACTGCTTTTGCTGTATTTTAGATAAAAAAGAATTCTTTAAAAAACATTAAAAATCTTACTGTCGAAAAACATTTGACTGGTAGGGTATTACTCCGACATGTCCTCAGGTTTTCTTCGGATTAACCTGAACACAACAATGGCATTTACCTGACACAGCTGCACGGATGTTTTGCTTACAGTTGTCCCAGTTTTCTTTTCCACACACACCTGTGCCGCTCTTACCAAGACCAACCACAACTATACTAGGGAAATCCTTCACAAGAAAAGGACTTTTGTAAGAATTTACGGATATATTAATCTTGTCATCAAGCTTCTTAAAGACAGAGCAAAGCTCACGCAGGGGTGAGTTCACACCTGATGTAAACCATAGAAGATCCTGCTCTTGCCTTTCTTCAGGGGAGGTCCAGATCTACAGAGCAGAGAGGAGGAATGAATGAACGGATGGTGCAGAAAAACGAAGAGACAGATGCAGAAGTCAAATTAGTGACTCACATCGACAGCATTTCTGACAGTTTTCCTGAGATCGACTTGTCAAATGCCGCTGCAGCCTCCGTGAAATGTATCCCGTCATTGTCTGACTGTTTCTCATACACGCCAAGAACTAAACCCTAAATAAACCCATTCACACATAACAATAAAAACAACACGAATGGCTTGTCAGTGGCCTGTATGCACAGAGAGACATTCAGCTGATAAGCCGAATTATGAAACTTACTTTTCTTGCACTGGAAGCGCTATTAGAGACCGAAAAAAGTCTACAGTTGTGTTTTCGGATTGCAGTAAGCAACACACTTCTGAATGGTATCATTGTCTCTAAATTTATAACAACAGACTTCTTCTTCTTCTTCTTATAAAAACAGACTCAACCGTGATTCAGCAGATAAATCTCAGAAAGCCTTACATGTGACATTAGAAGGTTGAAAATCGCACACAGGCGCAGCTACTGACGTCAACAAAAGACGACATTTTATTCCAAAATAAAAGTCATGCACATTTGATCATTTAAAAGTCATAAAATTTAAGGGACTTTGGACCTGCTTGGCCCTCTGAAATAATATATTTTTAAAAATAAAACATCTGTGTAAGGATGAGAATGAGATAATCTTGTGTTTAATTAAATTCTGTAAGATCGTATTAGTTCATACTGTATTATGAACCATTTAAGTAAAAACCCACATGTTTAGTTCTAACTTTAACATATTTTAATCTTAAACGATCAAATAGGACATTTAAATGAAATGTTAAAAAATATGGAATACATTTTAAATAAAAATGTACAAAAGCCTAACATCAGTTATCTGCAAACAACCTGGTTTATCAGTAGCACGAGCTGGGTACTAGTCTGTTGGCTTCTTTCATAGTTAGGCAATTTTAAATTTGTTATTAAATATTAATTTTGCAATTAAAAACCGAGTGATTAGTCTCATCAAACATTGTAGTTTACTCCACTTCACTCTACCTTTGAACACTAGGCAGTTAAAGTATAATGTTTGCTGCCAAAAGGGAGCACTGAAATAAAATCATGAACAAAATTATGCAAATAGTGCACGAAGATATCACTTTTTCAAGAAGTGCGCTTATTCTTTGCACACTATTTTGTAAGTGGATTAAAGTGTCCCAACATACTATAGAGGCTACTGCGCATGACTGTGACTGCTCGTGTGAAGTAGGCTTGGCCTTAAATGTTTTCATCCTGTTCGAAACCGAAATTGACCTCGAACGGCCTCCGATCAATGGTAAAAGAAGACGAGATGTCTAAGCTGATAATGTATGTATTGTTACGACCACCGAGTAAACACGCTTTTTAAAGGCGTGCAGATTTGACGGCGATCAGGAGGAGCTTCCGCTAACGCCTCTCGTGTCACTAGGCCCGCTGACCCACATTCGCGAGACCGCAGCTCGCTCGAGGAAGTGCACGCATTAAATTCTGTATGGCATTTCTAGTTATTGCGCCGATTAT
The DNA here is from genome assembly GCA_021397915.2 of Tor tambroides. Lineage (NCBI taxonomy): Eukaryota > Metazoa > Chordata > Actinopteri > Cypriniformes > Cyprinidae > Tor > Tor tambroides. Next base: position 107,639 of record JAFVLL020000780.1, read on the forward strand.
TCAACGCAGCGCTGCATTGTGATCTCTGGGCCGAAGGAGCTTATATCTGACAGGCGCCTCTGTGGATGTATGAGTGTGTTTTTCGGTAGGTACCAAATATATTTATGTTGAAAAAGGCGGTAGTTCCGCGATACATAGACTGCTGTGCACCAAAAGAGAGTGAAGAGTTTAACAAGTTTTAAAAAGTAGTACCTTACTAGCTTATCTCTTTAAGTTTAGATGTAACTGTTTATGCACTGACGCGACATTTAATTTTTCTTTATGACATAGCCGTTTGCTTCAGTTAGGATGTTTTCTCACACAACGTCAGTGTCCTGTCCTTGTTTGACTGATGTAAATGAATGATCGGTATGTTTGTTATTACAGCTGTTGTGGTTGCTGTTTCCATGTTATTATTGGGTTGAAGTGGAATGATGAGCATAATGTTTGAGGCTTGAGATGCCTTTCTAACTTGCATACTTTGAAATGCACTTCAATAGAGGCTTTTAATTCGGTAATGATTTGGTTTGATGCAGAGTGAGTGTGACTTTTTGAACCTGCAAGTGAAAATGTAGTAAAAGTTTGAATAAATCCTATGTCTTTTGTAAAGATGACTATTTATGTTGAGAAAGCGGTCATGTGGCCCCCAGCTCTGTGTCCATCATTTAACCTTTCACCTCTGAGAAGAACTGAGTCACAGAAACAATATTAAAGTACACTTTTAAATCATCTAATGTTTTGTGTCCACAGGCTTTCACATTGGCAGGTCCTCTTCACCAATGTCTTCCCAATGCATCAGGTTTTTTAACCCCAGACTGATCCATGAGATAGCATTATCATGAGCTCCAGAGACAGGTAGAGCTCAAACCAACTTCACACAACAATACGTACATACTATTGTTCAAAAGATCAGGTTCGGTGAGATTTTTTAATGCTTTGTTTTGTAAAAACACTCAAAACATTCTTAGCAAGGCTGAATTTTATGATTAAAGTACAGCATTTTAAAATAACTGTTTTCTATTGTAATATATTTTAAAATGTAACTTATTCCTGTGATAGCGAAGCTGAATTGTCAGCAGCCATTTCTCCAGTCTTCAGTGTCACTTGATCCTTCAGATATCATTCTAATATGCTGAATGGGTGTATAAGAAACATTTCTTATCAATATTTAAAAATGATGTTTTTGCTGGAATAATACTTTTGTGGAAACCGTGATACTTTTTTCATGATTCTTCGATGAATAGAAAGTTCAAAAGAACAGCATTTAAATTGCAATAAGGAATCTTTCATTTCTGTAATGTTCTTTTTTGTCATATTTGGTCAATTTAATGCATCCTTGTTGAATTAAGGTATTAATTATTTCTCCAAACATTTAAATGGTACTTCAAAAATAATTTAGATGCTTTAGTAGCACAACAGAAAATGTAGTTAGATATAATGTATGAATTCATGCATGCATATATCAACAACCTGCTTATTAAAATGTAATTACAATTTTATATTCACCCATGCATTTTCAGTGTCCCACGTTCTGCATTTACATATTAAAGAAAGTACAGTAGGAGTTTGTTGTCAGCCTTAGTCTATTTTTAGAAGCACATGGCTTCTGTTTCTTTCTCTCTGAAGTAATAATAAAAAAATAGAATTCTATGACATAGACATGTAACTGTATTACAGAAAAAAAAAAAATGGTTTTCCATCACACGGAGAATAAATGCGTGTCCTATTTTAGGGATGATGGTAGTGTTTTTGATGGGCTGATGGAGGAAGATGAGAAAGATAAGGCGAAACGGTGAGTTAAATTGCTGATTTTAGTTGTTCTGAAATGAACAATGAAGTATTATTGATAGAAATGGGTATAAAGATCGCATATTCGTGATAATGAAATGGTCCCAACTTATAGAATACAACAAGAATGCTTGTTTTACTTGTAGACATGAGTATTTGTATGTGAAAACCACAAGATGTATTCTTGCATCGGCAGTATTGCATTGCTACTAAAACAAGCTTTTTTCTAAGTTTACAGTTCTTCAACATCAGAACTAGGCTTATTAATAGGGCTTATGTTGTTCACTTTTCTCATGAGCCATAAAAGGAATAACAGAAAATGACAATATGCGTCATAAAACACGGTAACTTGTTTAAAAGCACTATTTTTCCAGGTTATGCTTGCATGCTTCTGCTATTGGTCTAAAGGTTCATGTTTACAGTAGTAGTTTTCTTCCAGCAAGTCCGAAGTGATGTGTTTATCATGAATAAGCATTTTTCAGCCTTCTCTAATGCTTTGTTTTCTCAACTTTATTATCTTCAATCACAGGGTTTCGAGAAATAAGTCAGAGAAGAAAAGGCGAGACCAGTTCAATGTTCTGATTAAAGAACTTGGCACCATGTTGCCCGGAAATACGCGCAAGTGGGACAAGTCTACAATATTGCAGAAAAGCATAGACTACCTGCGCAAGCACAAAGGTGAGGCAAAATAATTACTGGAATAATTACAGATCTGTATTATTATTTTGCCATAGCACCCATGCACACAGATGTGTGTGATGGGTTCTAATGCTCAGCTGCTGCAAAAAAAAAAAAAAAAATGTATACATACATATGTAGTGATTTACATCCAACTGGAATGCTGTAATCATCACTTTTCACAATTAATTTATCACAGCAAAAGTTGTAATCTTGATTTATTATGCAGCTCTACTATCATGATACTCATGCAGTTTCTGCAGTATGCATGTTGTAAGCCGTATGCTAATAAAAATAAATATGCACTGTATACCTGGATGACCTACAAGAATGCCAAAAGGGTGCAGTATAAATCACAACATACTGCACAGAATCCCACAATGCAATATGCTTAACCCCACTGAATGTTAATATCTTCCAGTTAAATATATAAATATTAGGAGTGTAACGGTTCACAAAATTCACGGTTCGGTTCGATATGACACAGTGGTGTCACGGTTCGATACGTTTTTGATACAGGGGGAGTCAAGGGGGGACTGCTTACATCGCAATGTTGGAAATATTTCTGTTTTAAACCATGAAGGCGAGCCAATGGATATCACACAAGCAACGTGCAAACTTTGCACAAGAGTTATGCCGGTGAACGTCTTAATCTATTCACTATGCAGAAAGTGAAAGTAAAAACGGAATGACGGAGTAATGATGGAGCTTTTGGCATATGACGCCGCATATTCTCTTAGAGACGACAAGAGACAAATCTACTTCAACATATGTTGATAACGGTATATAGCTCACTGTTTTAATTTAGGCTATTGCCTTATAGGCTATTTCTCTTGTGGCCCGTACATAGTGAGAAAAAAAAAATGAGAAGAAACGTATTTCGTGTTAAACAGATTGTTTTTGAAAGTCGGTGCTTGAAATAAAGCTTTTTATTTCATTGATTTTTTTTTTTTTTATTGATGACTGCAATGTTAATATTTTAATTATAGGCCTATAATTCATTGTAAAATAGACCTGTTTTAAAAGACCTTTTATAGAAACATTTTAATTGAAGAGTAAATAATTTTTTGTTATCCTCGCACCGCGTCAGTTATGCGGTAGCCTAATATTGCGGGGCAAATTAATTGTAATTTTAATTTAATAATAAAAGTAATTCCATAATAATAATAGGTCTAATAAAAATAAGAATGTAACAACTACATTAGTTGGAAATGCTAAATCCTCTTAATATTCCAGTAATTGATGTTTTTGACAATATCTCTGGCTATCATCGATACAAGATCATCGTCTTTCGACGCAGCCCAGCAAGGAGAGGTTATCACGGGGCAGACAGTAGCACGCTGCCTGTTACGTCGTTTGGGCTGCCTTGTTGAGTGCAGTGGCACAAAAAACATTATATTTCACACACTTTAAGCTCTTTTATTTTCCAAATGTATTAGGATTAGTCAAACGAATCGTTTGGTTTGTAATGCCTGCCGAACTGAAAGCCTCGTACTGAAAGGTTCAGTACGAATGTGTGTATTGTTACACCCCTAATAAATATAGTTATAGCTGGACTTCACTCTTGAATTAAAGGAGTAGTTCACTTCCAGAATAAAAATTTCCTGATAATTTACTCACTCCCATGTCATCCAAGATGTTAATTTCTTTCTTTCTTCAGTCAAAAAGAAATTGAGGTTTTTGAGGAAAACATTCCGGGATTTTTCTCCATATAGCAGACTTCAATGGGACCCAACAGGTTGAAGGTCCCAACTGAAGTTTCAATGGAGCTTCAAAAGGCTCTACATGATCCCAGCTGAGGAATAAGGGTCTTATCTAGTGAAACAATCAGTCATTTTTTCTAAAAATAAAAAAATGAGATGGAGTTTTTTGCACTACCCTACCTTTTTTAACCAAAGTGCACAGACGTAGAACTAACCACGCGTGACATTTTTATTTTTTTTATTATTTTTTTTTAGAAAAAATAACCGATTGTTTCGCTAGATAAGACCCTTATTCCTCGGCTGGGATCATGTAGAGCACTTTGAAGTTGCATTGAAACTGCAATTATGACCTTCAACCCGTTGCCTCACACTGAAGTACTGTATGGAGAAAAATCCTTGAATGTTTTCCTCAAAAACCTTAATTTCTTTTTGACTGAAGAAAGAAAGACATGAACATCTTGGATGATATGGGGGTGAGTAAACTATCAGGAATTTTTTATTCTGGAAGTGAACTACTGTAATCCTTTAAATATGCAGTATAATGGGGTAAAGTGACAACAAAGCAGCATACTAGTGCAGTATTTTATGTGAAAACAATTATTTTAAATTGTAATAATATTTCATGACATTACTGTTTTTCATCAAATAAGTGCAGCCTTGGTGAGCATAAGAAACATCTTAAAGGTAACTTGATTACTGACACAACTTTTTAAAGGTAGTGTAGTCTCTAAGCAACTGAAACATGCAGATCCTAGGAAAACTGTTTCTAAGGAATAGTTTGTGTTCACATGCAGAAAGTGCTGCACAGTCTGAGTCAAGTGAGATCAAGCAAGATTGGAAACCTCCATTTCTTAGCAATGAGGAGTTTACACAGCTGATGCTAGAGGTATGACCCTGCTTTGGGCAATAAGTGTGTTTGTATTTGTTTTTCTCTTTCTATTTCTTCCTGTTGTGAAAGATGTTTCCACTATTAAAAAATGAGTGCATCCTCATTCATGTTTAATGTTTTTCATTTTTCAACCATCACTTCTACATTTTTAGTTTATGGATTGGAGCTATTTTAGTAATGCGTTTTTATGTTTTTTTAAGGCGCTGGATGGATTCTTCATAGTGATGCTGACAGACGGCAACATCATTTACACCTCAGAAAGCGTAGCTTCTTTACTTGAGCATTTGCCTGTAAGTGAGAGTTGGCAGATTGTTTGTAGTCTATTTAAAGATTTCTTTTGGTCTTGGAATTGCTAGATTTTATATCTGTCATATGTTCATATATAATCGTGTTTGTTTCAGTCGGACATGGTGGATCAGAACCTTTTAAACTTTCTACCAGTGGGGGAGCACGAAGAAGTCTATAATGTGCTGTCCTCACACCCAGACATTGAAAACCTCAACTCTGATTACCTCAAATGTGAGTATCCAACCCCAAACGCCCTATCAGATATCTGTTTTGCTGTTGTATTTTTCCCTGCTCCATAGGGCTGGGCAATATACCAGTTGTACATGGCAAAAATTAAGCAACATTGTGAATATTGCGTTGCACTCTTTATTTGACCATTATTTGTTTATTTGGTTGTTAAATTGACTAAAACTAGGTGTGTGATCCTTTCTTGACTGGCATGTATGAGAGCATTAAAAAATGATTTAAGAGCATTCCTCATCTACACTTCAGTAATAAAAACATCATTAGAGTATGTTCGACTAATTGTCTTGTGTTCAAAATGTCATTTGAATTGATTGGGGAAAAAACTCAGGAATGTTAAAGTATGTTTATGCGTGGCGTGCTCATTTGTTTATGTAGAAATAGGTTTATGTAGAAACGGCAATAAAAACACTTTTTTTTTTTATTGCTGTTTTATAATTTGTCAGTGTTATTTTTATATTTAGTTTTCTCTTTCACATTTTTTCATACTTTCTTTACTTTTAAGTTTTAGTAATTTTATGTATTTCTGTCAATTATATGTTTCTATTTGGTTTTAATTTTTTTATTTCAGCTTTAGTTTTAGTAATTTCATTACCTCAGCTCTTTTCTGCTAGTTTCAAAGGCAGCGTTTCTAATTTTCGTTTAAGTTTTTCATATATTTAGATTTTATTTTATTTTATTTCAGCTTTTTTTCAATTCAAGAAAACTGTTTTTAACAGTTTCATTTTTAATTCACAATTAACTCATTAGTGTATGTTAAATTTGAAAAATGATTAAATAACATTCTTCCTTTTATGTATATTTAAGGGTTTTACTTTGGACTTGAAACATTTTAGTTCTACTTGGCAGCAATTGCTGTTTGGTTGAAATTATGGTAAATTTAATTTAAATCAATTACCATTAAGTTATTTTTGAGCAAATCAGTGATGTATAGAGATATAATGAATATTGGTAAACGAGTGAAAGCTTTATCACTTAATAGTCCTGTCCTGCTTTCCACTGACATGGTAAAAAATTGCTCTTTGCCAATGTCTGCCGCCTCAGCATATTTTGACTGTACAAGAGTGATTTTAATCTATATTGTCAGGCACCTAATGTTTTTTCATTGTTGTTCGTTTGTCTCAGCCAAGAACCAGATGGAGTTTTGTTGTCACATGCTCAGAGGTTCTGTGGATCCCAAGAAACCGCCTGTGTATGAATGTGTCAAGTTCATTGGCAACTTTAAGTCAATCACCAACAGTGAGTGTTTATTTTCCTCTTGATTTAAACTTACTAAATACTCGACCATATGTTAACTGCATTTGTTGCTGCCCAAAGCAAAATGTGTGGACGGCCAGTTTCTTTTAACACAAATCTCCACTTTGAATGCTCTCCCAGTGCCTCTTGCAACCCGAAATGGCCTTGAGGGAATTTTACAGCACTCGTTGCAGCCGGCCTTCGACGATAAAGTCTGTTTTATTGCGACTGTGAGGCTCGCCAAACCCCAATTCATCAAAGTAAGCTGATAATCAATCAGAAAATCCAGAGCAAAAATAGATCTCCATTACAAATACTCTCTCTGAAAGCAAGCAACCGTAGGCGTGCATCATAACAAAGCATTACTAGCAAAAACATTCTCATATTGACCTGTTTGTTGTTATTGATTGTGTACAGGAGATGTGCATGGTGGAGGAGCCCAATGAAGAATTTACGTCTCGACACAGTCTGGAGTGGAAATTCCTCTTATTAGATCACAGGTTTTCACACTTACTCACAATATCACTTTCTCCATGTTTGTAACGTCCAGTTTTTCCTTCATTGAGATATGTGTGTTCTTGTGTTACAGAGCACCACCTATCATTGGCTATATGCCATTTGAGGTGTTGGGAACGTCAGGCTATGACTATTATCACATAGACGACTTGCATTCACTGGCCAAATGCCATGAGCATTGTGAGTTTAAAACAAACTAACATATATTTGAAACTTTCATTTGGTGCCATATTCTTCATGTGTCTCACTTATTCTCTGTCTGCTTGCAGTAATGCAGTTTGGAAAAGGGAAATCGTGTTATTATCGCTTTTTAACTAAAGGGCAGCAGTGGATATGGCTCCAGACTAACTACTACATCACCTATCACCAGTGGAACTCACGACCAGAGTTTATCGTGTGCACGCACACAGTTGTGAGGTACGCAGAGGCATACAGATGACTACACAAACCGGGAAGATCCCAATAGTGACTTTGCTTATGTTTTCATTTTGAATTGTTTTTATCTGTAGTTATGCTGAGGTGCGAGCAGAGCAGAGGAGAGAGATGGGTATAGAGGAATCTCCCCCTGAGCTGCCTGGAGATAAGGTGAGATGCTTCTGAGATAGTAACCTCTCAGAAATAGTCCACTAATGTGGTATAATGGACATGCTGTTAAATGGCTTATCTAAGAGAGACTGCGATTAAGTTTATACACTGCAGTGGTGAAAAATGTCTGTTTATCAAATGTGAGGTTATCAGTACTGATGGTTAACTGAATGACTAACAGATTCAGATTCCTCTCTTTCCAGCAGTCTCAGACTTCTGGCTCCGAATCGCAGTTAAACACCTCCAGACTGAAGGAGGTTCTGGAGCGTTTCAGTAACAGTCGCACACCTTCCAGCTCCTCAAGAAGCTCCCACAAGTCCTCACACACCGCTGTCTCTGACAACACCTGCACCTGTAAGCATGAAAAAAAACGAAGAGCCAAACATGTGCTCTTCTGATGTGTTTTCCTGGTTTTGTGCCTGTTTAAAACTCTTGTATATGTATGTTTTCCTCAGCAACTCCCTCTAAGCTACAGATGGACGTGAGCACACCACCCCGGCCCGCCACTGTTGATATGACACCACAACGTCGTTCCTCTATCAGCACCCAGGTGAGACTTGCATATTCATCAACATCAATACTTGGTTTTAATTATCTTACAAAGCATTCCTAACTTATGCTTGTGACTCATAGCAGCTGAGTAATAACTGTGGACTTATTGCCATTATTTTGGTAGTCTATGAGTTCTCAGAACACCAATCAGAATGGATCTCCGGTCCAAATCACCCAACAGCAACAACCTCAACCACAGCAGCAGGTTCAACCTAATGACCTGGTAAGAATTTTGTTTTGTTTTGTTTTGTTTTAGGTGTTTTCTATGGAAGCCCGTTTCCGCCACTGAATTATTAAAAAAAATAAAAGGGAATTGCGACTCTTTATCTCACAATTCTAATTTTGACATCTTGGAATTATGACTTTTTTTCTCAGAATTGTGAGATATAAACTTGCAATTGCGAGTTAAAAATTCATAATTGTGAGATATAAACTCGCAATTCTGAGAAATAGTCACTTTTTTTTTATAAAGACTTTTTTCTCGCAATTCTGACTTTTTTCCCTTGAAATTGCGACTTATAAAGTCCAATTCTGAGGGGGGGGGGGACTGATATGTTCTCAGAATTGCGACTTTCTCGCAATTTCGAGTTTGTATCATGCAATTCTGAGAACATATCAGTCTTCCCCCCTCCCTCAGAATTGGACTTTATAACTCGCAATTTCAAGGAAAAAAAGTCAGATTTTTTACTTTATGACTCGCAATTGCGTGTTTATATCATGCAATTCTGAGAAAAAAAGTCAGAATTGTGAGTTTTGTTTATTCAGTTTTCATTTAGTTTTTTTTAGGGTTTGTTTTTTGTTTATTTGTTTAGTTTGTTTATTTGTTTGGTTTTTGGTATGGTGTTTTGGTTTGATATTTGTTGTTTGTTTGTTTGTTTGTTTAGTTTCTTTTATTCTGTTTTCGGTGTTTTGGTTTGTCAGATAGATCAAATAAGCCGTCATTTAAATGACTTACTTTTGATTTTTCTCCATGACACCATGTTTATTTTTCTGTGCTTTCTTAATGTAGTTCTCTGCGCAGTTGAATGCAATGCAGCACCTGAAGGAGCAATTGGAGCAGAGGACGCGCATGATCGAAGCTAACATTCAGAAACAGCAGGAGGAACTGAAACAGATTCATGAGCAGCTCCAGAGGGTGCATGGACAGGGCACTCAGGTACACACATTTACTGGTGTGAATATTGGTATTGACAACTTTGCTGTTATTAAGAAACAAAAGCTTGTGATTGAAATGGTGTCTTTCAGATGATAGTGCAGCAGTCGGGTGGTGGACTGAGTGTACAGTTGCCACAAGTTGGAGGAGCACAGACTAATATTTTAGGGGTTGGAGCACAGACTGGGGTCATAGCTATACAGGGCCAAAATGTGACGAGTACAGCACAGAGTGGGACTGTTCCACAGCAACAAGCACTTCCACAGCAACAGGCTCCTCGTTCCCTGCAGCAAGGCTCTTCTGTTACACAGGTGACTTTAATCATTTTTGCTCCGACAACCACTTGATTAGTCTTTATTAAATAATGCAATGCCTGATGAAATCTGAACTTTAAGATATAGTAAAATCAGATCCTTTTAAAATATGTATTATATGTGTACATTACCATTCAAAGGTTTGGAAGCAGTAAATGTTTATGAAAGAAATCTCTTATGCTCACCAAGGCTGCTTTTGTTAACTAAATAAAAATACAGTAAAAACAGTAATATCATGAAATATCATATAAATATTTTAATTTATTTCTGTGATGGTAAAGCTGAGTTTTCAGCATCATTACTCCAAGTTTCAGTGTCACATGATCCTTCAGAAATCATTCTTGTGTATTGATTTGGTGCTCAAGAAACTTCTTCTCTCGTTACATTTTAAAAAGGTTGTGCTACTTAATATTTTTGTGGAAACAGGTGCATTTTTTTTCAGGATTCTTTGAGTAGAAAATTCAAAAGAACAACATTTGAAATGTAAAAATATTTACTGTCACTTGTATATTTTATAATTACATATTACTTGCCTGTATATTTTTTTAAATCAACTCTGTTGCAATTAGATATAAGAGAGTTTGATTGACATTTGTTAACACTACAGAATTGACTGTAATTACCAATACCTTTAGCTGTGTATTGCCTAGAAATAGCTTTTAAAATAGCTCATTAACTGTGACATAATCTTCTGTTCTCCACTTCATATGGTGACATCATCTAAATGGATGACATCATTTTTGTCTCTTTTTCTCTCTCTCTCTCTCATTCTTTTTCTCAGTGTGGTCCTGTGTATAATACCATGATGATCAGCCAGCCTGCCAATGCCAGTGTTGTGCAGATACCCAGCAATCTGGCGCCAAAAATAAATCAGGGAAATGCAATCAACAGGTAAACATTTTTCCTCACATCTCTTTCCCAGGACACCTTCTACAAATATTATCAGTATTATATAATTAATTATTTAATTATTTCTTTCTTCGTCCTACTCTGTCACTCTCAGGTTTCCTGCCGGGCAGCAGTTGGTCACTAAGATTGTGACAGCTCCAATGCCGTGTGGCACTGTCATGGTACCCACAACAATGTTTATGGGTCAGGTTGTGACAGCTTATAGCCCGTTTGCACAGCAACAAGGTCAGACACAGACCATCGCACTGCAGCCTCAGTCAACAGTGTCTGCAGAACAGCAGGCTCAAACTACCACATTACAAACAAGTCAACAGCAGGGGGCAACACAGCAACCATTTTTACAGGTAACAAAGCATGCACATAGTTTCATTTTGAGTCTACTCAGAACTATGATTCAGTGATTGGTATGCATCACCACATGACATTCAACATAGTCTTCATACTAGTCTAGTTTACAAGCCTTAATGAAGTTCTACTGGGTTAAACTGCCAGCTGGTAATCCATCTAAACCAGTCTCAATCTTTTTGATTCTAAAGCCCCCTTTTGTCAATATTCAAAGACCCTATCTAACCTCTAATACTTCTGTTGTAAGAGAAATGAGGAATCTCAAAAATATAATGTTATATAAACAAATAATTAAATGTTGTACTTGTTGTACTTGTTTGTACTTGTTTTATTTTAAAATGTTATGTAATAATGATTGTTATATAATATGACATGAGATTAATATAATGAAATTATATAAAATGTAGTTATATTAACAATCGTATTATATAACAATCATTAACAAAAAATATACTGATCAAGTGACCGTAAAGATATTTACAATGTTACATTCTATTTCAAATAAATGCTGTTCTTTTGAACATTCTATTCATCAAAGAATACTGGGGAAAAACATTTTCAACATTGATAATATAAAAAAACATTATTATTAATTGAGCACCCATATTAATTGATGGTAATTGAGCACCAAATCAGCATATTAGAATGATTTCTAAAGGATCATGTGACATTGAAGACTGGAGTAATGGCTGCTAAAAATTCAGTCTTTCCATCACAAAAACAAGTTAAGTTTTAAAAAATATTAAAATAAAAAATGTCATTTAAAATTTGAATATGTCACAATATATACTTGATGAGCATAAGAGGCTTCTTTCCAATATTAATAATAATATTAATACTTATTCCAATAATAATAATCGTGTGTGTGTGTGTACTTGTTTATGCTACACACAGATAGTAAAACCTGAAATTTCTGACATTGTGGGGGGGCCTGCGGTCTCCACGAGGGGAAAAAATTATTAAAAATAGTAAATGATGTTTATCTGAAAACAATGCAAACAGGTTTTCTGTAAGGGTTAGGTTTGGGTTAGGGGATAAAAAAATATTGTTTGGTCAGTATAAAAGTAATAGAAGTCTATGGAAAGTCCAAACACATCACAGAAACAAACGTGTGTGTGTGTGTGTGTGTGTGTGTGTGTGTGTGTGTGTGTGTGTTGTATATGCATGTTTTTATTAATTTACTTTATTTTAACTTGGCTCTAAATTTTAAAGAAACAAAAATAATTTTAAGACTTACTGGGGCCCCCTATTTGAGAACCACTGATCTAATACATTAATGTCCATTTAGATACCCATGTAAAACTTCCATCAATTTATTTATTTTTCAGAAGAAAATACCAGTCAACTTTAATTTTAAATAAAGTATTTGACTTGTATCTAATTTTCTGCTATGCATTTGTCAGAGCACACGCCTTCTTCATAGCAACCAGTCCACACAACTGATCCTGCAGGCTTTCCCTATTCAGCAGCAAGGTACATTTCCTCCATCACAACAACATCAACAACAACAGCAGCAACAACTGAAACCACAGACTCAAAAACAGCAGAAAGGAACCCCTTCTCGTCAGACTGACAGCACTAGTGCCCAGTCTCAGTAACACGGATGAACGCAGCAGCCAGTCTGATGGAGGATCCAGCTAACTTAGTCTTCTCTAGGAGTTTATTGGTGCTGTATTTCGTTTGAAAGCTCTACAATAAAACAGCTCTTCCTGGAAGCACCTTAGAAGATTTTAAGACAAGGAACACCCTCAATATGGCAGCTGCGTGGAACACAACACCACCAGATGGACGCTGTGGCAACCATGCGGAGCCTTTCACCGAACCAACAGGTGGTTGCCAAACTCATTATTTATTTCAACAGCAGAAAGCATAGGATTGCTAACCTTTGCATGGTCTTTGCCAAACAGAAACCCTGTTCTCAGTCTTTCACTTTAAACAGCCCAAAGAACTGAGTCTGTACAGTCTCGTGTACCATACCATGTAAATACACAACCGTAAAGGAACAAAGCAAGATACTGAATATTTTATATGCTGCATGAAAAGTGTAAACTTGCATTTGTAATTCCAGTTTTATTATTTCCATTTTTAAGTATTATTTTTATTTGAATGTTTTTATAATTTGCATATAGTGATGCTTTCTACTTTTAACCCTTCCCTGGCAATGGTCTCTTCATGTATTGTTTGTTTGTTTGTTTGTTTGTTTGTTTGTTTGTTTTGGAAATTATTATACCCCTTTGTCTCTGACATTCAAAAAATGTCCAGTTTACATTTAGTTCTAATTATCACACACACTTGATGCAGAAGAATCAAAGTTGATGGTTTTAAGTGCCAAAATTTAGCTGCTTTGTTTAAAAACAAAAAACTGGATGTTTTTTTTTTTTTTCAACGTTGATTTACTTTTTAGCGGAGTCATAGTAGTCCACTAAAACGTTTTTGTGGACCTTTTCCCCTTACTTGTAGCACTTATTGTGTTCATACACACTAAAATAGTCCATCCTTGTAGTAATTGTGACCTAATGATCTAAGTTACTTTGTGTATGCATGAACAGTACATGTATTTCTCAGATGAGAATGACGCGCCATGAATAAGCTTTCAAATCCTCATTCATTTTTGCTTTGTTCTCCCTCATGATTTTGGGAGCTATGCAAGAAGCCACATCCAGGGCACAGCGTTTCTATACTAAGGACGGTCCAGAGTACTGTGGACCTTTTAGATCCCATTTTCAGGAAAAGAATGATTATATTGTCCTCTTCCTATTTTGTTCCAAAGTTGTAATACAAACCGAAGCAGGGTTACCGTGCAGCTGTAGAATCTTAAAGTTAAAGTGATGTTCCTTTTAACTGTTTGTGTGTGAATGTATGTATGTGTGTGTGTGTGTGTGTGTGTGAGAGAGAGAGAGAATTTAAAGTGCTAGATATTATATCAATAACAATTTGTGACCCTTCCAGTATCGCTGTTTTGGTTGCTACTGTGTGTATTAACACCAGCGATGACCAATCAGTTCTTGCGTTGCAGTAACTCAGCATTCTAGATGTTTCCCCATTGGCTTGTTGGCTATATACCTCAGAAATGGTTTTATATACGAAGTATTCAAAACAATTTTATTTTCATATGGCAGAAGACTTCCGTGTTAACAGAATTGCTGTGTATAGACCGGTAGCACTGTTAAAGGTATATGGAAACTGAATAGATTTTGACATTGTTGACTTTTGGAATTCCAAAAGTGGAGTTGCCCCTTAAAGTAGATGCCCAACTTCCCTTATCTGTCCATTTTTTTTTCATATTGTTGTTGTTGTGTGTTTTATAAGATTTTATTGTGCACTAAAACCCTTAGTTGTGTTAGCTTTTACTGTTGGAACCAGTGTTTCTCTTAGTGTGTACAATCAGAAATGACCTAAAATTTACACCCCCAAAAAGCTACGGACAGGTTGAAGAGAGAACTGATATGGACTTTGGATGTCCCTAAACATTTCAAACTTCTGTATCCTTTATTTATTTTTTGTATGCAACCAAAAGATTGTGCACTTTTGAATATGATGGTTATTTGGTTCTAGCCCCATTTGAAATTTGATTAGTGTTTGGCCTAATGAATATCAGTGAGTTGAGTGAATAATGATAAAATAATGAATCATCAAAGAAGTAAAATCAATCATCAAACAAGTTAAATAAGTCCTACGGTGTTTAACCCTAAAACGTGTTCATTTTGTACATTCTGAATTGCTGTGCACTTCAGTACAAAACCATGTTACCCCAAATAACTGCCTGCAGATCATATTACCTTCAGTGTGAATTTGTAGGAACTGTCCTTTGTCAGTTTACCAAAAACTGTTCATTTTTCCTCCACAATATTCAAGCTTGAAATAAACGTTATTCACATTCTCTACTAAATTGTCTGCTTCAAGATTTGCTTTTTATTTTATTATACTTTTAAGGTGGCATATATTCCTAATTGCAGTACTAAATGGAACTGCCAAAATACTGACTCTTTAGCAAACATTTCTGAACACTTCCATTTGTATATAATTCGCCAGACAAACAGATAACGTTCACCATTGGTTGAGCTAGTTCACATGGTCAAACACTGCATTTTATCGTAAAATATATGCATAACTTTTAAGGAATTGCGCAATTGATTTTTGTAATTTCGAAAACACACAATTCATCCTTTACAACTTTTAATTTATTCTGTATAAAAACAGGTATATTTACTACTGGCCTTTTTTTCCTGACATAACACTCTAAAAGTTGAAAAAATAGCTGACACTTCAGATATTTACAGAGTCAAATCTCATAGCAGTTATTTGTCACAGTCAACATTCAAAAACATTTCATTCTTTTTGAGACCAACATTCCATCCTTCGAACGTGGTATAGTCGGCCGGATTTATTTTGGAATAACTTTGCATTGTTACTTAATTAGCTTGTTAATTCACAACAAGCAGATGTCTGATATGTTTATCATCTTTTAAGCATGCTTCAAGAAAGGAAACTTGTGTCTTACTCCAGGTACTGTAGCCAAGTTAGCCACTTTTGAAGAATGGAACCTAGTCAGTTATTACAAGAAACAATGTACAATCCAAATATGATTATCTCAGTTTTACACAGCAACAAACAACTTTTTATTTATATATACATTCTCAACGGCTCAAAATTTCAATTCCAAACTCAAACAAAAATTGCCAAAAAACAATGTAAACACATCCTAGGTTGTTAATAAATATGACAGTTATACCAGTAAGTACAACTTGAAGCTGAGATGGGGATCTCATA
The DNA here is from genome assembly GCA_021397915.2 of Tor tambroides. Lineage (NCBI taxonomy): Eukaryota > Metazoa > Chordata > Actinopteri > Cypriniformes > Cyprinidae > Tor > Tor tambroides. Next base: position 123,587 of record JAFVLL020000780.1, read on the forward strand.
GATACATTAATGCAATATAACACTCGCATGCTGAAAATAGTACAAATGCATGAACGAGAACCTCCATTCGTTGGTATTAAGTGCTTCAGATAGTGACACCTTATACAGGAATCACCTTGGGTTCAGTATCTTTACCAGTGACCTACCTTACTGCTCAGTCAAGACGTACTTGCAGCTGCACACCCAGTCAAAGACAAAAGAATACACAACACGACATCATCACAGGTCACTACACGATGTCATCAGTAGAGCTGGTCATTTATCTGATGAGGTAACATTAGGTTCTATATCTAAATGCTTGCCTGGTCACGGTAGCTGCTCATGCACTCAAAATACTATGTAGATCAATACCATAAAATGGAGCCCAGCTGCATTTAGAAAAATACATTAGCAGTTACATGGCTGGACATGCTGTGTCTTGAGTAATTTGAAATATAATGGAAGACAAGGCTAATGGAGTTGCATTGAGCCAAACAGAGAGCAGGAGATGCCTTTAAATGCCACAATTCCAGTTAGGACTTAAATGGAGGATAAGGCTTTTAGGTCAAACCTATTGAGAAAACGAGGCAAAACAAGGAACGAGATGTCATTTATATGCTCTGATGCTCCAGAAAAACATCATTTGTTGCCTGCAGCAGGGGTTGAGTTGAGGCTGTCGAGCTGCCCACAGAACTCAGCCTTTGTGCCCTCTGCAGGCCTGGAGGAACAAATGCGTCAGAGCTGCCACTAGTGCTGAGATTCAAGTAATCCTGCAAGACACAATTGTAAACATGCAGTAACTGAAGAAACTCGTTTGATGCACACAATTTTTGAGCTAAGCTGAGTCAAAACGTACATGTTTGGTGGTTTCCGACAGCAGGAGTTCAGTCCTTTCCACCAGTTTCTTGAAGGTTGGTCTCTTCAGAGGGTCAGCACTCCAACACCATCTCATTAC